>VXAA01002214.1:436217-462317 GCA_013399115.1 Anseranas semipalmata | reverse complement strand
CAGGTGCCGGGGCTTTGCCCTTCCAGGCCTGGGAATGCCCGGTGAGAGCCGCAGCTCTCCCGCGGCCTCTGGCCGGCAGGGTGTGGGAACGGCCTGGCGATCCGCCCGGTCTGGGAGGCGGTGGCTGCGTGAGAGAGCGGCAGGCTGCGCCCCGGCCGCCTCAGGAGGCCGAGGGCTGAAGATGTGTCGGGGCAGGTGCGCTGGGGATGCGGGGGACTTGTGTCAGAGCCTGCCGTTAATTGTGCCAGCATTGAGGAAGGGACGCCTGGCAGGGAGATCTGAGGTATGGAGAAAGCCTGCGGACCTGGTTCAGAGGGTTGCGAGTTTGCACACTGCGAAGCATCGTGCAGTCGTGTTACCTTTTGGTAGCAAAGCTGCCATAATCGCGCGCTTGGCCTTCAAGTCATACCCTCTGAAAACAATTCCAGCCAGCACAATTTTCTTTGTGCTTAGGGAGAACTAAAAGCATGCATGCAGTCTGTTAGAGTGTCTCAGCTGCCTAACACGCTAACTTCTTCAAAGAAGGCAACTTCAAGTACTACTGAAGCTTTTCGAAATGCTAAGATACCGTCAGAGTACCTGCACTCACGTTTGCGCTGCTCTGTCTGCTTTAGCATTACACGTTTATCTCCAAAGCTACTGCTTTACCTAGACTGGAATGGTTACAGTAATACAATTTCCTATTGTGGACATTGTTAACAGAAGACTTGTAAACCAAAAATAATGTTCTTTGCATCATAACAGCAGCTGCCTCAACACAGTGTTCCCTCAGCATCCCCACTGGACATTTCAGGTAGTTTATTCTGTTACTAACATTTTTGCCATTGCTCTTCTATACACCCTTTTCCCATCAATGCTTGCCTCACGCATTCATAAATGCCACATAAAAGGAAAATAGTCACCCTAACCCATGATTTCTTTAGTAAATGACAGGGCAGTTTCTTTGATGGGACCTTCAGAATAAATTATTTTGCTTGTATGAATAATCACTGCCCCACAGTTCACTGCATGTGTTCTAGCACAGAAGTGATAACAACCATGTATTTTTGGAGCTGCCAGCCAAAAACAGCTTGGATTCCAGTATCTGTCTGCTGGCCTTCAATAGCATAGATGTCTGCAAACTTGGATATATTTGAGCTGCTATTCTGTGGCCTGAAATAGGGACTTATTCTTTATTTTTTGATTTCTCAGGATTTTCCACAAAATTGAAAAATGCTCACCTGTGAATGACATACCCTCAACTGCAGAATGCACTAACGGAAAAGAGTGAAGGGCTCGCAGTGCACCAGTGCACACAACTGTTCTCCATTCCCAGGCTCAATCTGTTAAGTCATACATTGTATGACTTGGCTCGAGTCAGAAGACTAAACTGTTAATAACTTGTTTGTTACCATCCATTGGCTCTCAGTGCAGGTTACATATTTTTATTCAGGGTAGTTTCTCCTGATTGCATGTTTATACCTTTAGGAGCAGGTTTGTGATGAATCAAAATAAACCACTTCTAAAATGCATTAAAAATACCCAAACAAGGTTGTGCCAGTTTAATTAGGTAAGTTTAAATGTGTCCTCAAATTAAACCAGTGCATATTTCTTAAAGTGGCCAGTAAAAGAACTGAAGGCATAAAGGGGTAGTCAGATGTATAAGTGGGAGATTGTGCAGTAAGTGAATGTGAAAGCACAGTAGTGCATGGGAAAAACAGTACAGAAGTGTACATAGATGTACGCATCAAAAATTTGCTTAGCAAATAACTATTGCTTTTATGGAATGCTACAAGTGAATTAAATTTGGACTTCTAACAAATGTTTCTACCTGTGAAGTTAATTAAAACAAAGTAGATTATCACTTAATTTGCTACTGCACAAAAATAAAGAATATTAATTTGGGTTTGTAAAATATTTAAATCTATCCGGTATTACTTTCTCCCCCATTCATTCAGTCCCCCATATTTTACTAATTTATTTTTTAATCAGAGAAGATTCCATGCTTCTGTCACTTACTAGGCCCTGACCTGGACTTTGATGGCATACTGCTATCTCCAGAGTTTTTATAAAAGAATGGAGAGTTAGACAAAAGATTCTGCAACTAGTCCTGACTGTGAAAAATGTTTTAGCATACACTTGTCTAACACGCTTTGCCATTAAACTTGTGTCTCCATTAGAAAACACCCTAAACGAAAGCTTTATAAAGCTTTATTGCTATGTAACTTCAGAAGACAAAGTCATCTTTCCACTGGAAGAAGAAAATGGCAAGCTATGATTTACACTACAGCTTTCACAACTTCAAAAATGACCTGCTTTTAATTACAGTTTTAAAGTACATTAGTGGGTGGGTTATCTGTAAAACATGAATTCCTATTTCTTCCCACTCACCTCTTCTTAATTGAGCCATTTTTTATATATAAACACACAGAATAAGGAAGTATAATAGAGTATTTTATTTAATAAAACATACTGATACACACTGAACTCCTTTCAAGTCAAAAAGTGATGACATAAGAATGTATATAAACTTGTTGCTGAAACTGGCTTTCAGCTTGCACTTTTATGTAGGGAATGAGAGTTTTAGTGAAGTACAGGATCTCTGAACTTTTGTATTCTTTTATCATAAAAATCTTTTTCAAATATTCACATGCTTTTCATCATAGAAAAGTATAGAAGATATTTCTGAACAAATTTGTTGCTCTTTCCTTTTCATTTTTTAGGAGCTAAATTGTATAGAATAAAATTTTCAAAGCAACCACTGTGATCATCTTATTTGACCTCTTCAAATACAATCTTTCCTGAATTTTCTGTTTGAAATATGTCTATTAGAAAAATAACTTCCAATCATTATTTTAAAATTGTCTGTAAAAGAAAATCTACCACAAAACTTGTTAAAATTGCTGTTCAGTCATCAATATGAAAACATTTTAATGTCCTTTCAAGCCAAGTTTAGAAACAGTCATATTGTGGTAACATGCCACAATACATTTATATATCAAAGGTTGACAAAATCCTGTAATTCCTCTGGAAAAAATCTAATCCTGAAACCGTATTTTTGGAAAATAAGGAAAAATGAGTGAAAATAGTTGTTATAAAACTTTCAAGACAAATGATGTTATATTTATAGGCTAGTTTGTTCTATAACATCTGAGATGAACTAGGCAATTAGCTGGAATCAAGTATTCACTGGGATTTTCTGTAAATTCATAAATGGCCTAGTGGATGCCAGCCCAAGTGTTACTACCAGCTGCAAATAAACATGCATTGTAATCAATATGCAAACTGTTTGCTGTTAATACAGTATTTACATCTTCAAATATTATGAAACATCATTACTTGTTTTTTTCCTTTTCTTTTATTCATTCTGGCCACCCTCTTTACTCTTTCAGAAACTTTGCAGGTGTTAACACCTAAAAGAAAGCTGAGTTTTCCTCTTGAATTCACTCCTGAAATGCTCGTCTGTGGTGTCCCAAGCTCAAAGAAATGTCCATTTCTATTTCCTATTCCACCACACAACCTTGAAATCCTAATTATACAAATGGGACTCTTCAACTACAACTTTGAGAGAGGCAGAAGCAAAGCCACATGGAGCTTTGGTGAAAGCAGTTGTATTTCAAGGTATTCCACTTACTCCTCTCTAACATCAGCATCACCTCTCTTCTTCAGCCAGGGGCCAGATCTTCCCAACAACCTCTTCCAAAGCTGTTTTCCCTCTTCCAAACTCAACCCACATCTAAAGCTCATTAATCTCCTTCTGTAAGGAGGCAGGAGCAGGAAACCACGGCAGGTACAGACCATACCTGATCCTCCAGATTGCTGTTAGGGTCTGCACCTCCTCCAACAGACATCATTATTTTGCCACACTGAGCAGCAGCCACAGACCAACCTCTAGTAGTCAGTAAGACTTCCTCTCCCCTTCCTTGTAAGGTATCATATAGGCAAAGTATCTTCCCTTATTTTTCTTAACAGTAGCTTTACTTTGAGCTGAGTTACAGATGCTAATTTTCAACAGTTGCCTCCCATGGACTTGATATAGCCACGTACGTCCAGTCTCTTGAATAGTCCATCCTAGAAACACATTGCTGTAATACCCCCATGGCACTAAAACTCTCCATGACTTTACCAACAGTTTTACATGGGCATGAAGTTTCCAGAAATCTAGTATGGCTCCTGTTTAGAAACATCTGAGCTCTTCCAGAAACATCTGTCTTGCTGTTGTGTTTCAAAGACATATCTTGAACAAAGTACTTGCTGAACATTTGCAACATGTTAGTGTTCAGTTGCTGTAACAAAATCCAAGTACCCTTTCCATAAGTTAGTTTTTATTGCATGTAGTTTCCTAGTCTGCAAATCTAAAAAAGGAGGCCTGAGGCAGTATCATGTTTTAACAAGCAGTGTCTCCAACATTAAGCCTCATTCTTGATTTTCACATAAGGTGTACAAGCTACATGCAATCTCAAAATTGTGATTTCTTTTGTTTGCTTGTACTAAAAGGGTGCTTTTTCAGGGGTAATTCCCCACTAAAGTCAACATTTCAACAACAATTGCATTGCTTAGGGTTGCTTGGCAAGATCTGACCATCAACACCGCCAACTGAGCAAAAGGGAATCCCCCTTGAAATAAGAGCTGAGTAGTTACTGTGGTTTAGACTTTTGCAGCTCTCTGTATGACTGTATTTTAAATTACTTATTAAGGCACATAAAAGTTGAGGTTTCAGCGACAGGTGGCTTAGACATCTCTCAGAAAAAAAAAAAGAAAGAAAAAAACCTACCCAAATCATCCAACCTACTTTCACACCACCCCCGGTGTTCCCAGGAGAGGTGGGAGCAGGGGAGGTTTTCCAGGCTGCGGGCTCAGACTCCCGACACACTGGGCGGGAGCCCGGGGAGCCCCAGCACCCGCACAGCCCCACGCACAACCCCCAGGTCAGGCGGGGAAAGCGCGACGAAGCAGAGCCGAGCCCAACCTGTCGTACGAGCCCCCGCCGCTGGGGAAGCTGCGCTCCTCAGCCCTTCGAAGCCGCTGAGGTAATTTCGCGGGCGGCCCAAATGGCGGTCCCCTCCCCTGAGCCCCGCCCGGCACGTCTCGCGAGATCACCTCCACTCCCGGCATCCATTTCGCGGCTGGGGCGAGGGGGGACGCCGCTGAAGGAAGATGAAGGCGGCGGCCATGTTGGGAGCTTCAGGGTGCTTTTGGAGCGGGGTGTGCTGAGGGAGTCTGCGCAGGGAGAGCTGTCGCTGGGGGATCGGCGGAAGGTCGGCCTCGAAGCGGGAGGAGAAGAGCGCCTACTACGATTTTGAGCCGGACTTGCTTAGTTGTTTGTGTCCGGCTTCGGGAACGCTCGGCAGGGAAGGAGGGGGGGTCCCTGACCGAGGAGCCAGCACCATGAGCGGGGGGACGCCCTACATCGGGAGCAAGATCAGCCTTATTTCCAAGGCTGAGATCCGCTATGAAGGGATCCTGTACACCATCGACACCGAAAACTCCACTGTGGCGTTGGCCAAGGGTAAGGACCTGGCGGAGCCGAGGACCGGGGCCTTGAGGCCCAGCTGCGCCTCGGGAAGGGGGCGGGAGAGCAGCGGGACCGCGGCGCGTGTGGCGGCGGAGCGCGGCCCTCCGCTTCGGCGGCAGCGGGGGGACCGCCGGGGCCCGTCCGGGACGGAGCAAGAACCTGAAACTGCGGCAGAGTCGTCCGCGGCGTTGTGGCGATGAGGAGGCTCTGGGTGCGGAGGGCAGGCCTGCAGCCCGGCTGCTGGGGGGGCCTTCTGGAGCTTTGCTGAGAGCCCGCGCGGGTTCGGCCGGAGGCGCGTCCTCCCGCCCTCTTGCCCGAAGGAACGTATGCGGCGGGGGCTGTGGCGGCCCGCGGCGCTTCCGAGCGGAGGTGGAAGTGAGCGAGGGGCTGGGGGAGCAGCGGCGCCAGAGCGCTGCGCGGCCCCTGCTGCCGCCGCGCGGGGAGCCCCCCCGGCTGCGGCGAGGCGTGTGGAGAGCCCGGCGGGGCCGCGGAGGGACCGTCGCGAAAAGGAGCTGGGAGCGTTACCTGAGGCGCGATGGGGGACGGAGGGGCTGCAAAAGGAGTTCTGAGTGGAGAAGTACGAAGATCTCAGCGGTGGAACCGGTCCTTAGTTAGTAAAAGAGAGTAGGAAGGGGGCAGGAAAAAGAATTTCTTTGCATCGTAAGAATTCCAGATTTAAAGGGTCTAGGGCCGCGTACTACTGACATCTTGCATCCTGCGGCAGGAGACAGCTGCGGTCTGCAGGAGATACTGTGAGTGCTAGGTTGTCAACAAAGAGGCTGATCGTGAGGTCTTCACTTCAGAAGCTCTTTGTGAGCTGTATGGCACTGTATAAATCAAAACTCTTTACGGGCACGGGTGTGAGAATATATAAGCCAAAGAGTGTGTGTGTGTGTGTGTGTGTGTGTGTGTGTGTCAGAAAGTTAGGAGGATATGTTTACAGAGGGAGAATGTCAGAGACTGGAGAGTGGGGGGAAAAAAGTTTTAAAATGGACATACAAAGGACTTCACCATTTCTTGTGCATGATAATACACTCCCAACGTAAGTATGTTAGCCATTGCAGTCAATGTATAATATTCAGGTCAAAAATAAGTCAGAATTTTTAATATCTTATTTATTCTGCAAAACTTGGTGGTGTTTTAATTTACACTTCTTGACTCTGTAAAGTGTGGCTAAATAATCTAAATGCATATATAAAAACAGAGAATTTGTCCAGCTGTTAGGTAAGGAGAAAAAATGCTCCTTGTTTAAATTAAATTTCTGGGGCTGAGAGTATTCCAAGCCTCTGTTCCTGTTTGATATGGTAGACTTAACATTTTAGGATAATGACAGTCTATAGATCTTTTTTTTATATGGTTGGTGTATGTAGGTAATAGTTGGTCTGTGGAGTTTATACCGTCTAGCAGTTTGTTTCCTTTCATCTCTCATTGGTGTCTGTGGTAATTTTTGTTTGTGTGCCATGTCGCTTTAAGGCCACTCCCACCCCCAAGTATATAGACAATTATTATTTAAGAAATACATTGCTTTGTCTTGTGAATTCTTATGTGTATGCTTTGAAACAGCTTATGGGAGGTTTGGTTGGCTTGCACAGTTCATTTACAGGGCATTTAGCTTTAATGATGTGATCTTATTTCTAAAGTTGCCTTCAGGTTGAATTACTTTGCTGGAATTGAATTATCTGTTTAAAAAGGACAGCTAGGTTTTTTTTATATGAGAAGAAGATGAGCAGTATGACTAAAAAATGTTTAGAAGTTCCAATTGAATATTATGATTGTTAAGATTTGTACAAAAGCACTTAGAAGAATCCCCTCCTTGAGGAGCTGTGATAGTCTTACCTTAAATTAGACAGATTTAATGCTGACCAACACATGCTTGCATGACTTCTAAAGAGTGATTAAGTCATGTCATGGCATATCTGCCAAAGTGTAGTTATTTAAGATGGCTCAAACTACAGTTACAAATCTAATCTACTCTCTTCCCATAGCTCTCATCAGAAATGTAAATCTAAACCATTAAATTGCTTTAATAGAACCTGGCTGAGTTAGTTGAAGAATGTGTGTTTTGTAATACAGTGTCGTGATTCAGAAGAGAATAAACCAGTATTTCTAGGCCACTGGGAACCAAAAATCTTGAGATTAATCTGGAAGCTGATAACAACCATGTTAGACTGTGAAACAGCTCACCGTACTCATGAACGAAACGTTCAGCTCTATAATAGAGTATTCAAGTTTCCGAATAAATGAAGGCTTAGGTCATATGCGTGTGGTATAATAGCATGTATATATAAGGTGACAAGTGTGGTTAATTATGGCTAGGTCTGTTTGTGAAAGAAAAAAAGTGTACTTTCCATCTAAACTGTCTGTAGCTGTAAATATGTTGATCAGGTAATATTCATCTGTGTCTGTGGTAAGACCAGAAGTCAAACCAGAATTGTTTACTGTGGGTCTTTACCACAAATATCATTTTTTCTGCTGGGGAAAAAAAAAAATTGTTGCTTCCAATTTGCTTCACTCTGTAGTTGGCTTCATGTGACTGTTACCTGGGTTGAGTGCATGACAGTTTACTATTATTCTTTTCCTAACTGAAATAGAAGAAGTTCTTTGTGACATGAAGTGCAAAAGTTGGGGTAGAATCTGTTCTCGGAGGGCAGGCCTGCAGCCAACAAATCTGTAATTTGACAAAATTTGACAACAGGTCTTCAATGGGCTAAACTGAAGTCTGAGGTTAAACTGATGGAGGGTGTGCGTGTGGAATGTCATCTATCTTAAATCTTTTGTGGTTTGGACAGAAATAAGATTTTGGGGTTGATAATAGAATGCTGCTTGTAGTCGTCAGCTACTGAGGGGCAATCTCGTCTAGTTCTCTGAACAGAATTTTACTTCCGAAGCTGTGATCCTGTCAGTAGCAAAAGTTGCAGCCTTGTGAGTTAGAGGAAGATAGCAACTGCAAATACCGAGTATAACATAAGGCTGATAATGGAAGGCAATGCATTCTTTCATAAATTGTTTGAGTCTATCATTATTTAAAATAAAAACTCCCATCTAGATCACATTGAATTCCAAATATTAAGCAAGTTACACAATTATTTGATGTTTTTATATATTATTTGGTGCATATGTTTTCTTTGGATTTCTACCTTCTCAGAGTTAGTGTTTGGAAACAAAAAACGCCTACTTGTATTCTCAAGTTTCAAATTAAATTAGTTTGCAATGTGCTTCCAGTTCCATTTTTTTTCGTTTGTTTGTTTAAGCCATCATTGAGTCCAACCAGTTTCAGAATAGACTGTTCGCAAGCCACAGATAGAAGGAGTAACATTTTCTTGCTGTGGTTATTGCTGCCCTACCTAGGAGCAGTTATAGAATAATCATGGCTGATTGTTGTTGATCTTGCATGTTTCAGCATTAAAAAGTAGTTGTGATCTTTCGATCTAGTAATACATAATGTCTTTCTATTTCAAGGCGCTGACTTAGGGAGAGAGATCTTTAATGTAGGTAAGCCACGTAAGAACAACCATATTGGGTCAGCAAAGGCTTTGTTCCCTGCCAAGAGTGGGGAATCCTTAGGGAGGTGAGTATAAGAAAAAGAAAATTAGATATTGTCTCTCTGATATAATGTGTCAGTTTTCACTTAATCAGCTGTTGGGGCTTCATGTGTGGAGTTGCATTTGGACTATTATAATTAATAGATACTAATGAAGCTGCTTTCATGAATTTAATAACTAGTTAAAATTCTGGCATTTTCAGCTGTCTGTGTAGTGTTTTCCGTAGTCTATTGATACATGCAAGAGAAAACTTTCCTTTCTTTTAGACTTTTACACAGTAAAAGGGAAGGGGTAGATTTTTATTAAGTTTTCATGAAGTTGATTTTCAGTGTCTGTTAAGTGACACGCTCCCCCCATGTTTTGAGGTCTGGAGCAGGTGTGCCAAACCAACCCTGTGCATAGTATGTCTCAGCAGAATGGTTTCTCTTGTCAAAGCCCACTCCTGTCTACGTTCCTCATATCTTATCTCCCTGTTAACACTCCTGTAAGTGAGGAAGTAAGGGAATGCAGACTGAGTTCATGTTTCTTAAGGTATGAGCCTGCTACAAGCTGTATCCTTCACATTAATACTATTCCCTTAGAGGTGTGTAGGCATCTGAGCATGTTACAGGGAAAGGGCTGTGAGGTTTTGGAGAGAGATGGCAATTACAATGAATTGTTCTGGTAGTGGTGGCCTCGGTTTTGTCATCAAACATCTCATGGGTACCTTAAGAGTGGGGGAAGGCGGCTTCCTGGATCTATGTGATACATGCAGAGTAAGGCTGGTAAGACTGTCTTGGTGCTGTGTGCAGAGACTGATTGAACTACGTATTTGCAATAATTTGCATCGAAGGGGAACAGAGTCCTCTTTTGCTAGTAGAATATACAGCTTGGCTTCAGATTAACACAGTATTTTTTCATCCAACAGGTGATCATTTCTGTTAACTGATAGGGAAAGTGACAATGGTTTCCTTGGATACCATAGTAGCATAATATAGTAATAAGTAATATAGTATGTACTTTTAACATCGAGGTTGGTCAAAATAAGTTTGCTTTTAATAGATGATGATTGCCTTTTTGTTTGCAAGTCAATAAACTAGTTTAGCTCATTTAAAAAAACAAAACAACCTTTAATTGGCAAGGTAAGATTGAATGGATTTACCGTAGTCCGGGTAAGTGTTATAAGATGATGTTATTTTTCATGCGCTTATTTTCATTTCCTCTCGCTCTTCAGTATTTTGCTATATATGAACTACTGCACCTTGTTCTGGAGGAAGGAGGTAGTCTGAGGAAATACCACAAGAGACAGAGCTGGATAGAGCTCTAAGACTGCTGTGGCTCCAGTACCTTATCTTTTTGATACTCTTACGTCTTAGTATTTCTGATTATGCAAAATTATGGTAAAAGCTATTTCTTTCTAATATTCTACTGTATTGATGACCTTTAATATTAAGACTTTTTGCTTTAATGAGTTCAGATTATGTTAAGTCCTAATCCAGGCTAGGAAAGAAGAAACTGTAAGGATAGCTATCCTTTTGCAATTTATTAAAAGTAACTGAAAACTCCGTTATACCAGTATCTGAAGGACCTAAATAGGGTAGACATTGCAAAAACATTGAGTAGCCCTTTCTTAGAACTGTTTCCTTAGATCCCCACACATGCAGTTCTTGTTCCTTGCTTCAGAAAGAAATCAGACTCAGGGGTGATTACTTACATTGCTTTAGAAGGAAGGTTTGAACACCGTGTAGGAGGAGCTTATTTCTGGTGGGGAGGGGTATGCAGTCTTCTTCATTGGACAAAATGGTCTGTCTATTTTGCAGCAAGTTGTACTAAAACTGGTTTGATTTGGGGCAGGGAAGAGGTGGAGAAAAAAAAACTTTTAATATCAACTCTTTTAATGTGTTTTGTTGCAAAAGCGTAGACAATGTTAGCTGTTTCTTGGTCTAGTTGCATAGACAGCTGAAGCTGTTAAAGGCAAATTCTAATTTTTGATGTTGGAAATAATTTTGAAGTTTACGTTATCTTATGATGTAGAAAAAGACGAGTCCTTATTGACATGATAAAATACCTTTACCTCTTATAAACTATTAATGGGCAAAAGTTAGGTTGTTCACCTTTTTTTCATTAGTTTAGAATGGAGAAAGTTAGTTGCCAGGTGTTAAAACTGTTTCCCTTATGTGTCTTGTGCTGTTGTTATTAATGCTAAAATACTTATGCATGCAGCGTAGCTCTGATTTACAAGAGAAGTACTTTCAAAGCAGACTTCTTCCACAGTTCATCAGATAAGTATTTCTGTATAAAGGTGAGATGCATTCCTCTGGTTTACTACCCTTTTCTGTGGCGTTACTACTGCTTAGTTCCTTCACTTTCGCTAGAAAGTAAAAAATATTTCGGTAACTTACGATCACAGTCTGGCCATTTTTGCACACCTTTAGACAAAATGGCTACTAGACCAACCATTTCAGTGTGGAACAGAGCAAACCAATACAAAATCAACTTTGGTTATACTTACCAAGACAGCAGGTTAAATGATTCGATGAAGGGCCAAGTTAATTTACCAATTATCTAATAGAGTATATAGGATGGCCAGAAACTGAAGGTGGATCTTTGATCAAGACTGAAGTAGAAGGTCTGATGAGTAAAAAAAGCAACAGAATGAACTGCATGCAATAAAGCACACAATCAATTGATAATGTTAATTTTGTTGTGCATTACTTTTGAGTTAATTTCTACAAATTCTTCAGCTTCAGATATCTTGTCTTTTTCTGTAGAGAGAAGACATTTTATCTTGTAACAAAGGTTTGAAATTCACTTAACAGTATATGCCTTTTGTCAGCTCTTAAACACTCTATATAGTAGCATTCAGAGCAGACTTTCAGATACACAGAAAAGTTGATGACATTCAGTTCAGTAGATGATACAAGTGTGAACTAAATATTTGTAACCAGTTAATGTTTTTTTTTTTTATTGTAGTGTGGAATGATCTCTATAACCCCCAGTTATGCTTCTCAAAAAGATTTGTAATACTTGGCTGATAAGTTCTGTTCATGCAGTACTAGAAGAAGCAACAGTGATGGAAGATGGTGTAGCCTGAGAAATGACTCAGTATTGCTTTATACAACTCTACAGGAAGCTCTGCTTTTCTTGATTAAAGGTTTTATGGCTGCAAATAAGTGCCTAATGATGTCTCCAAATTGTTGATGCATCTGAAAATGAAGGGAAAACTTATTCTGGTAAATTAAAGCAAAACACAGATGTTTTCTGAGCATAACCTCTAGTATCTTACGATACAAACAAACTTCTTAAAATGCTGGAACAAAGACAGTTGTGAGGGATTGTTGAAGCTGACACAAGTTAATGTTCAGTAGAATGTTACTGACATTTTATTCTTCTCCATTTCTTTCAATTTATTGGTTAATTTTTGCTTACAAAACTCAAGCTCTCGTGGAAGCGTTTCTTTGTTGTTGTTGCATCTTATATTCAGCAAGAGTTGGCAGTCCTAAGGTGAGGAAAGGTCTTGGATAGAATAGTGGAAGTAAAGTGATGTTATCCATGTATGCAGGTAGTGATTATATGTAGTAGAAAGGGAAAAGCATAATAAGCATCATTATGCAATCTGAAGATTGTTGGAATTCAGCTAAGTACATAAAAATGAATTTAATGTTTCAGTACGTTGCATACTATGTGGGTGTTCTCAGGAAGACAGTTCTGCCCCAGTGAGTTTACTTAATTTGATGTAAATCATATGAAACTTATGCTAACAAGTAGAATGTGTTCTCCTTAGTGAAAGTTGTCTACACATACTACAGAGATCCTCTTTTTCAGTTTAAATCTTGATTCAGATCTTGAATCTATTGATAAATACTTTGCTTTAGGTCATCTTTAATATCGTAATTTCTAGTAGTATTAGCATAAAGTTTTTTCCTGATTTGCGAATGCATAATATGAAGTATGTAAGCTCATGTAGTTCTTGATTCATAGGACTGACTTACCAGCCTTTGTTGTTACTTGGCATTCCTGTTGGTATAATTAATGTCCAAAGGGTGTTAACTTTAGCCAACAAACAAACAAAAAATATATATATATGCTTTGCTGCTTCCTCTCACTCTCGCAAAACAATCAAAATATTCAGCCTGTGACTGATAGTGCAAGTGATGTCTTAGTAAAGAACAGAAGAGGCATCTTTCTGCCTGAGTTTTACCTGAGATTTGTAAGATCAAATTACTTGTTTCTGTCTGAGCAGTTGATAAAGGTAAAGAATATGCTACATTTTTTGCTCAACAAAATTTTATTCATTTAAAACTGTTGGTCTCTACAGTATATTTGAAACGTTTTTGTTAAACGTGGGGTGGTTTGTTTTTTATTTTTCCCTTTCCCACTTTTGCAGTTCGTTCCTTTGGTACAGAAGATAGACCAACTGATAGGCCTATACCACCTCGTGATGAAGTCTTTGAGTATATTATATTCCGTGGTAGTGACATTAAAGACCTAACTGTCTGTGAACCACCAAAGCCTCAGTGTTCTTTGCCACAGGACCCTGCTATTGTTCAGGTAAGTCAAAACATATTTTAAATGTTTATTGCCTAAGATATAACATAGCAGCTTTAAGTGCTCTCTAGCTGATTAAAAATTGAAATCTTCATTGCTCTGAAGTTCACTGCCCAGTGTAAAGGACAATGGAAAGATTTTTTTTCCTCTTATGAATCATCTTTAACTGTGAAAATCAACATTAAATCTAACTAGCACAATGCACTAGACACAAAAGTTTGTACATTTCTAATGTTTAGCTATTTCATAAGATAAAAATCTTGAGAATTCTTTGAGGAGTATACTTGCAATCCTCTAAGGTCTTTTGCTAAATCTGATGCAACTGTTTCTGTCGGTGTTCGTTGAGATCTGTGGAATTGTGTTGCTGCTAATCCTGATAGTAGTAATAACCCCACTCTCCTCCAGTACGCTAGGGTCTTTCATTGGTCATGTGGTTTTTGAAACTTTAGGGAAAAGATGTGACATTTTCTAAGTTTGCCAACAAAAGCTTATACAGGTGTTTGACAAAAGCAAAGTCCAGTATCTGAGGTTCCAGGGAACAGACTGCAAGTTTTAGGGTACTGTTTTTACAGGTTTGTAGCATTGGAAGGCACTTTCTAAACTGCATATGTACTTGTGAAAATGTTTTCTGCTGTTGACTGTTTTGAGTTTTTCCTGCAGAGTAATCTGCATAAATCGCTATTTTTGTGTTGTCTTTGCTTCTGCACTGAAGTGGTTGAAGTCTTGACATTAAAACAAGCTCTCGAATGTTAGGGGTTTCTTTGTATGTATTAGCCACAGTTGTGGTGCTAGGGTAAATTTTAATGAATAGTTTCTGCCTTTCTTGCCTTGCAGAGCTATTTCCTACTTCTTGTGTTTTTTGTCTTTAGTCTTCACTAGGATCTTCAACTACATCTTCATTCCAGTCTGTGGGGTCCTATGGTCCTTTTGGCAGAATGCCTGCATACAGTCAGTTTAGTCCAAGCCCACTAGTGGGACAGCAGTTTGGCGCTGTTGGAGTTGGTATGTTCATTTTTATTATTTTGTGTTTTCCTATAAGGGAAGTTGCATGTGCGTGTGTATAGACAGCGATGAGTGCTTGCAAGTCCGTCAATGTTTTATCCTAATGGCAGATCCAAAGTCTTCAGTCTGTATTAGTCCCACAGTTTAGCTGAGAAATAGTGAGTTTATCATACCCTTTGCATCTCAAATCCAAGCATTCATATGATTGAGAACTAAACGCCCTCAGACGGATGAGTGGGCAAAAGTTCATGCATTCATGAATTCATTATGTTTCATATATATTCATTATATTCATCTTGTATTCATTCTATTTCATAAGTGGTAGAGGCGGCAACTCCACAAAAGCCTCATAGCTGTGCTGTGGATATCTGGTTTCCTAGGCTGACCAAGGTAGTGTGTGCCTTCACCAAGGATTTGGATTATTCAACAGTCCATGTGCTAGGACAGTCCTCTAGTTATTCATGAGATGTTAGCTTGGCACGAAATCCATTGCTTTAAGTATTTGTGAGCTGCATGTGTTAGGCGCTCCTTTCCACTGTAGATTTTATAGCAGATGCGCTCCAAGACTTGCCAACCAACTCTCATTCCTCCCTGAAAGTTTCTGAAGTAAAAGGAGCATTCAGTTTATATTCCCAGCATTAAAGAACAAAACCAAACCCACACACATGACTGTAAGGAGCTCAGTCTACAAAGAAACAAAATAGGCATGAAGCTTATCTTAAGTTGTTTCCATTCAGTGTGTAGAGGTGAAGTAGATGCATCACTGTGGTTTAAGGTGAGAATTTTTGAGTCAGACAGGGAAATTGAGGCCTTACATGCAATGGAAATTTAGCAACTAGTGTGTGTTACACTGGTACAAATGCAGCTGTAATAGAATATGGTAACAATGGGTATTACTTGACTGGTGTTACTTACAGTGATGGCTGAAAATTTTAAAAGGAGTTAAAACACTAAACGTTCTGGAGTTTCTAAATTTTGGTCTTAATCCTTTAGAATTTATTTCCCTTTTAATCTTCCATGTTCATAAAAATGTGTTTTCCTAGTATTAATCAGAACCTATGTTTGTATTTAAGATTAAACTGATCTTTAGTGATCTTTAGTATATTTATTTAGTGAAATGCAGCTAATAGCTTGCAGTAATCCTGAAGGTGAAAACCTTCATCTTTGGGAGTGAGAAAAGAGAACAAAGGTGCTCCTATGTAGTTTCAAAGCTTTTTTTTTTTTTTGTATTTCACCTTTTATTTTATCACATAAGAACTTGTGTTCATGTAACTGTTATGTTGACAATGTTACTCTTGTTACTAAAAATGCTAGTCATGTGAAAGGAAGGCTGCAGAACTGGCCATAACTTGATACTAATAAATAAAAGTTGACAGTCATATTTTTGTTAGAAAGATAAAAAGTTGAAATATATACGAATAGCATTTGTGTATTATTCTGTAAGATAATATCATGGCCATGCTATGTTAGTGCTTGTGATGTTAAAGTTAGCAGTGTTGTTATTATTATTATTATTTTTTTTTTTTATTATTATTATATTTTTTTTAATAAAAAGCAGCAAGGTATTACAGTCCTACCAACCTGTTAAGAGTATGTACATTACATTAAACTTAAGTGGGGGGTGGGGAGCAGGTGCTCTGTGTATTCTAGAATATCTGAATAATATGGCTTCACTAATCATTTAGTTTAATTTAAAAAAAATGGAGAAAAGTCTAAACCAGATTTTACAACTATATTATTTCTTTCAAAGCAGGAGGTTCTTTAACGTCTTTTGGAACAGACTCTTCAGCAAGTGGTAGCATGTCCCAGAGCACTGCAGTTGGTTCTGCATTTACAACAGATGCAAGATCACTAAAAACACAGATGTCTCAAGGTAAATCATTTTGAATAACTGTGGTTTGTTTGTATTTTTTTTCCTGATCATTTCCTCAATCACTGCGATTTAGGTTGTTGCCAGAAATGTTAACCCAACAACTTGGTTCTGTTGCAAAAACATTTGGTATTAAGACAACAAAACACTGAGAGTGTTTGCTCTTTAAATGTGTTTTCATACATCTAGGTATGCTGCATAGGTAACTGTGTTAGCAATGCATTAGTTATTTTTAAAACACCTGTATTGAGGAAGTAAGACTTACTTCAATTGAATAATTTTAGCGAATAGGTACAAGTGGAAATTTGCTATCTAGTTTTTTGACAGTATGACAAAGCTCAAGATACTTCATGCTGTTTGAATTGTGAAGTCCTTCAGTCTGCAATTTTTTAAATCTTTATTCCTAAAGGTATTTTTTTTATTAATGTGTATTTACATAAAATTGACAGCAGACCTGAATGCTGGTAAAGATGGTCACGTTGACAGTTAAGTCAACAGTAATAGAAACTGCACGGTTTCTTGTGTAATATTGCAGAAAGAAAGGAGCAGCAATAAGGATAATTCTTGATGCTTTTTTGAGTGGCAAAGAGGAAAGAAACTAAATGTGAAGCAACTTCACCCTCACTTGTCATGAAAATGTGTTAAGGCTGCTCCTCAAACTCCAAAAGGCATTATTTCCTGCTCTTCCGGTTTTCATTGCTGTGACTAAAAGTGTGTATAAACATATAGTCCTCATGCTTTTTTCAAGTTTGTGCAGTCATGTTAACAGTCAAAACACTTTGCTTATAGCAAACATTTTTTTCCTAAATTCTAGTTGAAATCTGTGAACTAATAAGGACAGCTTTCAAGGAATGGTTGAGTGGATTACCAAAAATAGATTCTAGTTTGTTGAATTAATTAATTATGCTGAGCTTTTTTCTCTCTTGAAAGTGTAGTTTGATTTTCTGTAGATGAAATTAAAACCTGTGTTTTTGGATTTAATACATGACCTATGCTCCAGATGAGCAAACATTCTGCCACAAAATTTCCAGTGGGGCACCAGCAAGTTTCTCTGTGTTTGCTTTTAAAAATTTCTTCCTTTTAGATCATACATGTGTTGTTATTTTGTTTTTGTTTTGTTTACTTTTTATGGGATACTTATTCTTCTCTTTTAGTTCTCAAGACTTGAGTCTCATCACGCTAATTTCTCAGCAGATTTATCTGTATCATGTCATAAATTTGCCTGGTCAGATCAGGTGTCTCCATTCTATACATGCTTCTGGCCCCAGTCACTCATGCTGCAAATTAAAATGTATGAAGAGCACTTTGTGGGGAAGCTTTCACAGCTCCTTCATCTGCATTATGCCTGACGCTAGCCATCACTATTTATTATCTTGCAGTGAACATACAGCATTGTGCTAGATGAAATGAAATTTGTGTCATAACCATCTCTCTGCTTTTGGGAGCAGTCACTTTCCACTTGGCTTTCCAGGGAAGCAGAAAGAGTATTTATCCCTCCAATCAATCAAAGAATTTCATTCACAGCTAAATGCACATCATGGATGTGTGTTGGTAGGGATTAATTGTCCTACCCATTTTTTTCTTTTAGACTGGGGGAAGGGGAATTGCTAAATATCCTTCATTCTGGATTAGTGGATCTGAGGGTGCAGAAATATTTATTTCCTCTTTGGACACAGCTGTCTTGACTGGTAAGGCAGATAAACCTGTCAGTCTAGATTGGTTGAGACCAGTAACTTGAATTTGTGGGTGAGAAATAACTTTTTTTTTTTTTTTTTCTTTTTCCTTCAGGTCGTTCAAGCCCTCAGATAGATCATTTGAGAAGGAGCCCCACCATGGAACAAGCAGTACAAACAGCTTCAGCCCACTTGCCTACTCCAGCACCAGTTGGAAGGAGGAGTCCTGTACCAGCCAGACCTATGGTGTCAGCTAGCCAAAAATCGTTAGAGAATCAAGAGCACAGACGAGGTACCTTTGGATGATTTTCATGTGGGTTCTTTTCTTCCATACACAGCTGAAGTACTCTATTTAAGGTTAACGTGTAGGAATTTTCATATATATATATATATATATGAATAAAATATTTTTTACAAAATAAAAATATATACATATATTTTTTTAAGTCAAACATATTTTTTTTCTTCAAGAAGTTAAACTCATATTTTATTTTCATACGTCTAGATTTTTTGAAAATCTGAACTATATAGCTATATACGTAAGTATGATAGAAAATACCTAATTGGATAAACAAATGATCTTTTTATCTCCAACTTTAGCTGAAGCACACAAGGTTTCAAGATCAGAAAATGAACTCAGAAATGAAAACAAACGACAAATTGGTAAATCTTGTTTTGAGAAATAGCTATCATTCTAGTTTCAGACTTCAATGACTAATTTTTTTTAAAAGTCTGCTAAAAATACAGATTAAGTGTACTTCGAGAAGTGCTAAGACTTTGTTTCTAGTGTTCAGAAACCTTGCAGTTCAGATTATAATATAGAACTTATGTATTTAGAATGCTTTCACAGAGGTGTTTCTAGTGGGTAACAATAATTTTGCATTGGATCAGAGTAATACAAGCACAAAAAGTCAACACTGAAGAGAAGTATCTTCTGGTTGTTCTATTTTAAATGATTTGAATAAAAATACAAAATAAACAAGTAGTATTCATGGATTTATAAACATAATAGCATGAAATAAAACCTGGTAACTTGCTACAGGAATACTTGACTAAAAACACATCAGCATTTTATCTCTTCTTCAGAAAGCTTTTATTAACATCTAGGAAGTCTTTTAGTACCCAAGGTTAGTGTATTTTGCTTTCTATGTCATTGCCATATTCACTGTAAGTGAATTTACAAATTATAAGCTGTTCCAACAGGACTTTTAACAACAAAAGTGCAGGATGCATGAAGTCCCAAATTTTTACCCTAGGAATTTTACCCTAAAGGAAAAAAAAAAAAAAAAAAAAAAAAAAAAAACAACAGAATTTCCCTCTTTTAGTTCCAGGTGCTTCTTCAGCACGGAGAGGCCGTGGAGGTCACCGAGGGGGCCGAGGAAGATTTGGTATTAGGAGGGATGGTCCAATGAAGTTTGAGAAGGACTTCGACTTCGAAAGTGCAAATGCACAATTCAACAAGGAGGAAATTGATAGAGAATTTCATAGTAAACTTAAACTAAAAGGTAAACCAATTCTTGCTTTAGATCTAAGCATGGTAAAATAAGCATGTCTTGCTGTTTAAAGTTTTAATACTACTGTGGGGAAACAGCTTTTAAGAGGTATGACCTACTAAGTCTTGTTTGTGGTCATGGGGAAAAGAAATCAATTGACAAGTAAACTGGGATCATCTATTTAATTCATTAAGTACTTGGATTAACATTTAAGTCTGGGTTTTGAAAGAATTTTAACTGGCAAATACATGGCATGCTTTAACAAGTCTGTCAGTTAAAAATGCAGATTGCTTGAGCGGAAGTCCCAATAGTGTGAATGTACTTCTGAGTTCTGGAGAAGATGCAATAAAAGAAAATCCATATTTATGTTTTCAATTATTAATAGATCAAAAGTAATAACAAAAACATGAGTTTGGGATCAGAACTTTGCTGGAGAACGAATGAGGGCTTCAATCTATAAAAGTTTCTGGCATTTCTTTGCTTTTACCATTTTCCAAAGAAACACAGGAGTAGTTCAGGTCCATGCTGCCAGCACTTCTATTTTGTTTTCTGACAGGTTTCTGTTTTAATTACCTCATTCTCTTGTGACCAGCCACCTGTTGTTTACATTGCCGCTACTATTTTTTGGAGAAAATAGCTACCGTATAAGATAGGGAGTTCCCTATTTGGGTAGATGATTGGCTAAAAGGTAGGAATTAATGGTGAGATTTCAGTGTAGAGAAAAATCACCAGTAGAATCCCATAGGATCTGTTCTCTGGTGCTTGCCTCTTCTGGATAATTTTTAGATAATGAGTTGACATATAAATGATGAGTTTGCTGTTGATACTTAATTTTTCAGAATAATAAAGAGCAAAGGGAATTCTAATAAAGAATTATAGAAACACCTTATGAGCAGAGTGAGTGGTAGTGTGTGTGTGTGTGTGTGTGTGAGTTGTGGATGGGTAGAGGGGAATATCTGAAGTTCACACATGGTATTGTGAGATTTGAGCTGTAAGCATTTAGGAATGAGACTTCAGGATCATAACGGATAGTTCTGTGGAACCATCAGCTTCTTTTTCAGTACCAAGTGAAACAATAAGTGGAACTTCAGGCATTATTAGGAAAGGAATATAGCATAGAGTCAATTCATGGTGTATCTTGAGTGCTGGCCCTGTGTCTCAAAAGAGACAGTGGAGTCATAAGACAAGGGAGAAGGGTAACAAAGGCAAGCAAAACCATGGACTGGCTTTTGCAAGAGGAATGACTGAGTAAGGCTTTTAAGTATGGAAAAGAGGTAGTTAGGAGGTTATAAAATAGGTAACTATCAGATCCATTCTACCATGGTTTTATTCTTTTTGTTTGTTTGTTTGTTTTTAAACCCATAAAGAATATAGAGGATATTAAACCTCCAGACAGCAGCAGGAAAACATCCCAACTCATGTGTCAGATTTTTTGACATCCACATTCTATTTAGGAAGGTTTTTCATACTTTTGAACACTCGGTATTGTGTGTGTGTCTGTGTGTGTGTCTGTGTGTGTTGGAATAAGTTAACATTGCTGCTTTGTTTAGTCTGATGGTCTGGAAGGCTTCTGTTTACTTTTGTTTTCCAGAAGACAAACTGGAGAAACCAGAGAAGCCCATAAATGGAGAGGACAAAGGTGACTCAGGTGTTGATACCCAAAATAGTGAAGGGAATGCAGATGAGGAAGATCCACTTGGACCCAACTGCTACTATGACAAAACCAAATCCTTCTTTGATAACATCTCCTGTGATGACAATAGGTATGGCCTGTAAGGGAAAGCTGTTAGCCTACTTCATGCATGCTGGTGTCCTAAGGTAGTATTGGCACTACTCATTACAATGAGCTCTGAATCAAAAGTGAGTAAAGGTTAAATCCACATGCAGTGGACAAAATAAAACAGGAATATGAACGCACAATTTTCTTTCTCAGTGTGCAAATGCAATACATTAGTAGCAAGATATTTTTAACCACTGTTTTAGAAGCATGCTACTAGAACTGAGTGTACATATTGCAGAACTTCTTTCCAGATATACTGAAGTTATTTTTTTCGTTTTGCTACAGAATTATCACCTTAGTTAAATCAATCAGGACTGTGATTTGTTAATGGTTTCTAAGTAGATTACATAACTATCTTGGCCAGTATTATTGTTTGAATGGGAAGATAGGAATACAGGAAAATAAAAAAGGCAACAGCAAAGATAAGCTTTTATTAGGCAAGATGATGTGGATTGTTGACCGAGTTTGAATTACAGAGTGTGAGGGTAGGTTTTGTTTTGTTTTACTGACAGCTAGATAAGATTAATATATGTAACTGCAAACTCTTACTTTGTTTCCTGGTTTTTAAATTGCAGGCAGCTCTTACTTATTTATTATATTATGCTGTGTGCAGACAACACAGGCTGTGTCCTTGTCTATAGCAAACTTAAAGTATTATCAATTTATAACCAATACTGTAACATATCCCTTTTTGTTGAGTTAAATGAGTTGTGGCAGACATCTAGATTCTTGCAAAGGCATAATTTTGAGATTTACAATGTGGTAATGCATCGTTTTTCATTTCATTGGCTTCCTGGCAATTCTAACAAAGCCAGGCAATCTTCATTCTGAAGTGTTTTAAAACAGGTAATCAATCCTTGCTCCTTTGTGTGTGGCAGGGAGCGGCGACCGACCTGGGCTGAGGAAAGAAGACTGAATGCAGAGACCTTTGGAATACCGCTGCGTCCCAATCGTGGCCGTGGAGGGTTCCGAGGCAGAGGGGGGATTGGTTTCCGTGGTGGAAGAGGGCGAGGAGGTGGAAGAGGTGGCTTCACTGCCCCCCGCGGATTTCGTGGTGGATTCAGAGGAGGTCGTGGAGGCAGGGAGTTTGCTGACTTTGAATATAGGGTAAAATATATTTAATCTTACTATGACCTGATCAACTGCCCTGGAAACTAGTGGTAAAACTCTTGCTTTTAGTTTTGACGTTGGACTAGAAGTTCTTGAATAGTATTTTGCAGATAGACTGAATTATTTAATTGAAAATCTGTTAATTTTTGTTACTTTGCATGTTTTACCATCAACAGCAACCAAAACTGAAAGACATCTTTCTTCAGATGCCCTAAATATTTGTTCTGTAGCTGAATTTGAAGAAAAATGTAAAAGGTCTGCAGAGTTAAGTATTCAAAATAAGAATCGCGAGCATTTTTCTAATCAATATTGAAAAATGTAAAGGCTGAGAGGGAGAAATTTAACTGGTTTATAGGATGCAAGGAACTTCTTTGACTTTTTTGTGAATGAGTTGGCACAAAGCTTATGTACTTCTAATATCTTATATAACCCCTAAAATAGAGTAATTGAAGTTACTTAAGTGTAGAGATGACTTTTTGCAAAAGGCAGGTCAAAAAATACTTGATTTGTGTAAGTTAATACAGTTCTTGTAATTATGTTAAGCTATTGTTAAATAGCTATTGGGAAAGCTAAGGCAAGATTGACTTTTTTCAGCTACTCATATAGTAAAAAGGAACTGTGAGAGATCAAGCATGAAAAATCAAAAAGATACCTGCCCATCCCACAGAGACGGTGGTTTTCAAGATTAAAATTATTATTTTCATTTTAGTTGAATATGAATGAGGCTTGAAGTTTAAGCATTATGCAAAACCAGCACGTAAGCCTGTTAACTGAAGTAACCTGATGCACAAACATGCTTTCATCATCATGCAAGCATAGAAATAGTAATTTGTTGTGCAAGATGTTGTCTAAAAAGCGTAATCTTCCTTTTATAGTATACTTGGGCAGTTTGTTGCTTTTGCAAAACTATCAAGACGTC
Organism: Anseranas semipalmata; assembly: GCA_013399115.1. Lineage (NCBI taxonomy): Eukaryota > Metazoa > Chordata > Aves > Anseriformes > Anseranatidae > Anseranas > Anseranas semipalmata. Next base: position 438,907 of record VXAA01002214.1, on the reverse strand, counting down.
CATTTTTCTGTTTCATGTTGAAGATCTTAGCTCCTGTTCCTATCAGCCATTCAGAGGAACGGCAAGAGTTAGATGCCACCCTCAGCTAGCAAAGCAATGTATTCTGTGCTAGTGGTATCTCAGGTGCACTTCCTTTTTCTTAGAAACAACCTAAATTCTGCTTTTTATCAATGCTAATTGACCAGACAGACTATGTAAATGAAGAGAGCTGAGTTGCTTGCAAAACTAAAATCTTTTCGTAATTTCAGCGCAAGTCATTTTTCTTGACATTATGTTCAACTTTAATGTTAGCCTGTGAAGGAACAGAAATAATACTGTTCAGAATCAGTACCAAATGTAATTAACCAAACTGATGCAAGTGAGTGTAGACTTTTACATTCTGACTCGGACAGAAGAACTGTTTCTGGTAGCTTACTTAGCGAGCACTTAGAATTTTGCAGTGTAAAATCCTTGCTTTCTGGTTGAGATTTATATATTTATTTACTTTAATTAAAAATAGTAAGAAGCCTTTTTTCATAACGGAAGATTTCTGGTTGTCCCTCAGTCATTCCTTTATTAAATTGCAAGAATTAGTCCTGTGATTTAAAGATACTTTTGGTAGTTTAGCATGAATTGAAATGAGGAGTTGAAGATGAAAGGTTGGAATTTGTGAATTAAAGAGTTTCACAGCTTTCCAGATAAGTAGGAGATGGTGCAAAGACAGAGGATTTGTGCCACAGTTCTAGTCAGCGAGTAGCCGCTTCAGCGTATGCCAGACTGAGGGTGCTTTGACCAGATGCTAATACGGTTACAGAGAGGTCTCCTTTCTGATTTCAGAAGATGGGAAGTAGCCATCAGAGTGCATCTTCTCCCAGTGCTGTTACCCAAATTAATCTGTCATTTTTGTTTTTGCAAAATTAATTGTAACATTCTACTGTTGTTCCCTCTAGAAAGACAACAAAGTTGCTGCATAGTCTACAGGAAAGCTGAAACTGCGTGAACGTCTAGATCTTCATCCAGAGAATTAGTTTCAATCTCTGCAAAGAATGAAGTTAATTTGCTGTATACTTGTCACCAGCACTGGGATTTAACTATTTAATTTCAAAGGGGTGTAATGCAGTTACTTTTTGAAAAATGGCCATCTTTGAAAACAGTGAGCATTAAATATATTTGAGACAGAAGGATAAGTAATTTCTTATGTATAGTTAATTATAAAGCAGTACTTCGATGGAGTTTAAGTATTTTTTCATCACTGAAAGGATTTTTCTTATTACTAAACTGTATTTGATAATTGCTTCAAGTTGTAAGGACAATTGTATGCAGAAGGCCGTCGATACTGTGAGTGTTTTGATCCACTGAAGGTTGTTTTTTGGAAATCCTGTAATATCCCTTTTGAGATAGTTGTACTTTATCAACTAGGGTGCTGGACAGTAGAAAACTTGCTTTGTCAGTCAGATATGTACACACAGTAAATACTGTTTCTTAGGCAAAGGAAACTTTTTATATAGTTGTAAAATTCCATTATATCCCATTGCCAAAGAAACATTACAAACTTTGTATAGCTGTATAAAAAGCAACTAATTTTTTAAAGAATAAACATTTTTAAGTCGGCAAACATACTGTGTTATTGCAGAAGTTGATATGCTGAAGAACACTGAATTAGTTGGTTTTGTTTTCTTTAGCAGCTTTTCAGGCTTAAATGTTTGATTTTTATATTTGGAGTATAATGAAGATTTGAAAATGTTCTTCCATTACATAAAACTGGATACACTCTTCACTTCTTTTGCAAGAAATTGATTTTGTAGCTTCTGGCATATCACAGAATTTGACCAAATTAAGGAGATATTTTCGAATAAGGACAAAAAAAATATTTCATATGTCAAGATTTGCAATTAATTTTACTTAGTGATAAATATTAACTTTTTTTTTTTTTTTTTTTTAAATAATGGACCAGGCACATGAGTTAAAGTGATTCTCCTGTAATGCCTGGGACAAAAGTATGTCTCCATTTGTCAGTTCTTGAAATGTTAACTTTGATGTAATACCTGTAGACATAAGCAATTTAAAGAATTCTTAGTGTTTGGAGTTGTTTGCATTTTGATAGACAATAGCTTGGAGACAATAAAAATCTGGTTCTAAGACCGTGAATCCGCAAATGACATAGTATGGACTTTTTGCCAATTCTGAATGACTAGTTACAACTTTTTGATATGCTGAAATAGAAACCTGGTCATTTGTGTCTGTATATGTATATGAAGGCCACAGGAATAAAGGGATCCAAAGATTAAAACCTTTTGATCTAATTTGCTGTTTTTTTTTTTTTTTTTTTTTTTTTTATTTTTTTTTCGAAAAAAATTAAAAGTCAAAGAAAATTTTATTCTTTCAACATAACATTTTTCAAAAGATGATTTTGTGTCAACTACAAAGAAAACCAAAATAATTTGTGGTAAAGAAGACACATTCTTATATTTCATTTTTAGTATTTATTTATTNTGGGGAAGTTCCCCGACCGGGGGTTACCGCTGGGGGTGCTCTGTACCCGGGCAGTGGCAGCACGGCACACCTTCCGTGTACCTTGTTCCATGAAAGTGAGGGTTTTTTTTTTATTATTTTATTTTAAACCAGAATAAACCGCTCAACGAACCACGGCTTCGGCGCGTTCCTTCTCGGCGCTCGCAGCGGGGCCGGGCGCGCCGTGGGGGGCGGGGCCG
>VXAA01002214.1:375722-435815 GCA_013399115.1 Anseranas semipalmata | reverse complement strand
GGGGGCCGAGGCGGGCGGTGACGGCGCTCCTGTGCCCTAGTTGCTGGAGGAGAACGACCAGCTGATCCGGTGCATCGTGGAGTACCAGAGCAAGGGCCGGGCGACCGACTGCGTGCAGTGAGTGGGGCCGGGCGGGGGGCAGTGCCCTCGGACACGCGCGGTCCGCGCCGCGTCCCGACCACGCCTGAGGCGTGCGCCATCTTCCCGAGGCGTTTGTTCTGCGTTGCTTGGAGCCAGCTGCGGGGGCAGCCGCTTCCTCGCCCGCGCGGGTGCGAACGGGAGCGTTACCGGCCCCGCGGGGGCGCGCTCCTGCGGCTCCTCCGCGGCCGCTGTCACAGCCGGGCGGCAGAAGGGCTCGGTCACAGCGTGCAGCCCAGCGGAGCGCGGTGGGCTCTAGGACAGAAGCAGGATACGGAGATGTTTGCCTCGAACCTTACGGTTTTTTTTATTATTATTTTTATAGCTCGCTATTTCTTTCCCTAACAGCAAATATCGAACAGATTACAAAAGTCGTTAATAAAGTCTGGGTAATTTGCTAGAGAAAAACAGGCAAATCATACACTTCCCGGTAATGTGTTTCTTCCTCTCATAGGTATCAGCATATCCTGCATAGAAACCTCATTTATTTAGCTACGATTGCTGATGCAACGCCACCCAGCACGCAGAAGACTGTAGACTGACTGCATGTACCTGGACACAAGCAGTGATGCTTTTCAGAATCTGTAGAAATACTAGGTTCGATTCCCACTTTGAGAGCTGAGGTGTGGTCTTGAAAGGCTGGTAAAGAGTCATACTTTTAAGTTAAAAATGTGAATGTAGTTTTTTTATGTAATATGAGAAGAGGTTTTTTTTCTCCTACTACCATAAGTAGAACTTCAGGGAGATAACTATCACACTTTTCTTTTCTCTCTGAAAAACTTGGTGTAGTTTATTTCTGAAAGTAGCCTGGTTGTCAGGTCAGCACTACCAGGGATTCCGCTGGAGGATTTGTGCAGCCTCAGCGAGGCAGAGGCTGTTTCATGACTGAGGTTGTGTAACAGTAAGGTGAGCATTTAGTTAGGCAAGTTCTCTCTCCCTCCAAGCTGACAGTCAGATGTTGCCATATATGTAAGCAGTAGACTGTTTTGTATCTTGTATCATAAAAATTATGCTTAATAAACTGAAAGATGTCCTTTGTAAAGCAGTGTATTCTGGATTAATATAACAGGTTAAAGGTTTAGTGAAATAGGAACTTTAACAGCAAAGATGTGGCTGTTGCATAACTTAAAGCAGTTAAGTATAAGGGAGAATTGTAACCTTCAGTTCAGTGAGAAGACTGGAAGTTGCATGAAGACTTTTCATTTTTCCTTGAAATGTTCTGTGTTACTGACTTTGTGAACAAGTAAATTCTTGCATAATCAAAATGGATTCACGTGTGTCCTGGGTATTTGTCAGCACTTACATTCAGCCTATGTACTCTGACATAGCAAGAGCACAACTTACTTGTACACCTGCTTATGCATTTCAGTGGCACGATTAGCATAAACTAAATATGCCCCTCACCCCCAAATTAAGGAAAAAAAAAGGTAACTTCTCACTCACTCCCACCAAAAATAAGTAACGTGAAGTTTTAGCAATGCTTACCTGCACTACTAGGTCAGAGATAATGCTACAGCATTTTCTGTATCATGCTCTTTAGTGTAGTCTACATGAAAGAGTAGCTTTAAAGATGCTTCAGATTGTACAGTGCATAAAGTTGTTTTATAAGTCAGTAAGTAGGCAGTTGACAAGTTTCAAACCGTCAAATAATCCCATGTTAATGAAGATCTTTGTTTACAAACCAAAGTTACAGTTTAAGGTGCTGCTCATTTTCAGTAAGGTGCATTTTTTAAACAGGTATGACCTATTAAATGTATATCTTTAATAAAGCAAATAGTTTACTTTTACAGAAGCTTTAAAATACAAAATGTACAGTTCCAGTTCAGAAGCATTAGCTATTCACAAGAAGCACTGCAATAAGGGTAAGTTAACTAAGCACCAAACCCTTGCACTTGGCAGTGTAAGTGAAATTTAATGGCAAGACTCATTTGCCAAGTGCAACAATTCTTAAAATTACCAGTGTTCAGAACAATCGGAAGCAAAGGACAGAGTAGCACCTACGTGGTCAAAATGCAGACAAACTTTGTTTCCGCAATTCACTTATGTGGGTCCAGAAACCTTGCCAGCATTTGTAATTATGAATCGGCTGCAAAAACTATAGCAATAATTTTTGGCACTTGTTAGGAAAAGTTCAAAATTAAGTGTTTTCAATAACTTCCATTTTGGTCTTAGTAGGAATAACCAGTAAGTACAACCAAATTTAGGATTTAATATTAGATCTAAATGACAGGATTTAGGAAACTCAAAACCATTCATCAAGTTAAATAACCACTAACATTTTCAGCAGAGGGTTTTCAAAATTATAGTAGTACAGACCATTAACAATTTACAGACAAGCCACACTGATTGTGCAAAGCACATTACTGTAAAAAGTCTATGTACAGCAAACAAATCTTTGTAAACATGGTAAGTATGAAGTTTCAGAAAACATGGTGACAATATCATAAATACAGGCAACATTGGCATCCTCAAACAGCACAAAAGGTAACAATCTGGGCCTGCAAATATAGCCCGTCACCATACAAACAAAAAGGTGGATGGGTTTTAAATACCCCAATGTTTAATAGTTTTAGTGTTGTGTATACCTATTTATATATATATATGTATTATATGTATTTATTTTTTTGGTATCTTTAGATATAGATGTACTTAAGTTTGTAAAAACAAAAACAACAAATGTGCTTTCTCTTCATTGAAAAATTATGTAGTTAGAACTAATAACCCATTTTACTAGTAGTTAACATATTAGAATGATATGACTTAAGAAAAATACAAAAATAAGATTAATACTGTCAAAACTCTTATACCAGAAAATATTGTGGTTTTTAGACTCTTTCAAAGATGAAATATGAAAATTTAAATAAGCTCTAACTATATAAAGAATATTCTGTAATCTCAGTTAATATACAATGGGATAGCTATACATATATTTACCATTGTTCTTCACTTTTTAAGCACCAGTCACTCCCAGATCCACTTTGGTTGGAAGATTATTCCCAATTCCACAGGTTCACTTAATGGCACATATTGACTGCAAATAATTACTTTATCCTTTTAAAAAAAATAATGTTCTTTTAGCTAACTGCTACCCCACATTTCAGTTCTAGTATCTTCTGAGCCAGCTCACAATTTATTTTTATTTTTATTATTTTTTAATCAACTGTAGCATCTGAAATAAGACTTTAAATATATGCAAGTAGTCTTTTAGGCTATACTTTCACACACTTAAGGAGCACTGTGTGGATAAAGCCTTTGGCCAAATGAAGCAGTAACAAACTATGTATTTATTTGAAAACCAGTGTCATATTATCCACACAGATGCCGTCTACTTTAAGCAGCTCAGATAACATTTGTGACACAAATTCGAGTGGTTCTGCTGATCTATACTTAGAGTAAGGAAACTACCACAAAACTCAATTTCGCAACTGTTTCTGCAACAGTTTCATAATGAACTCACTTGTGTGGCACATGAAAAGCTGCTGTTACACTTCATTTAAAAAAAAAAAAAAGTTGCCCAAAGGCCATTTATGGAGAATACAAAGGCTTTACAGCTTGTCCATTATAAATTTAAACACAGTGTTGAGCAAAGTGACCACTATATATTTGCTTCAATATATTCCATGTGTTTCAGTAAGATGTTTAACTATAAATCTATATGAAAAATAGCTACAAAATACAGTGTTTCTTGTATGGTAGTCCTTCAGCAGTTCTTTTTTTAAAAAGCTTTTGAAAGTAAAGGCAATATACACATTTTTAAAAGCATTTCTAAATCACAGTTTCGGGCTGTTCCATGTACATCAAACAAACATATTGGCCATATTGCTCAGCACTGTAAATAAGATTCAAGAGTTTGTATACCTTCCCCCCACCCCCTCAAGCCCCTTCAATTCCATATTTAATGAGATAAACAGGATATAGCCAATACACAATTGTGAAACAAAGTATATGTCGTTTATGTCTGTTTGGCCCTGTGCTGCATTTTCCAATATGAAAAGCAATTAGTACTGATGCAGGTAAGATGGTCTGCGTTCGTGCTTTACTGGAAAAGATTTAAAGCCCTTATTCATCTGTTTGTGCTGGGAAGCCTGTTGCTGCGATTGCTGTTGCTGCGCATAGGCAAAGCTAGAGGAAATTCCTGTTGCTGGAGCACAGTCGTTGGCGGCTGCCCACACGGGTGACTGGAGGATCTGCATCGTGTCGCTCCACTGGCTGACAGGGCTGCTCATGGGATACAAAGATGTACTCTGACTGGGTAGTGTATTCGTGACAGAGGACGTATGCTGCCAGGGTGCCTTTGGAGGCCAGGTTTTGGTTTTATTATCCTGAGAAAACAGAATTAGTTGATTTGTGGTTGGTTTTTGTTTGTTTTTTGAACAAAATACTTCCTTTCGAGACAATACTTAACTTATCCCCTCTGTACAACATTTTCAGAAGATTAATCTTTAAAAATAGAACTCATGCATATATACAACTCTTCATTCTTACAATATTTGCCTCTTGAAAAAACTATTTACTTCAGCACACTTGGTTGACTAATAGTAGCCCTGCCATAAGTCAAAATTTCTAGTTAGACAGGTGATACTGGTGATACTTTAGTTTTCTCTGCACAGGCAATTTAAGTTGCCTGCGTTACCTCTTAGCTTAATTTGAAATCTTTGTTTTTGCTATTGTGATAGTTTCTGCTACAAGGGAAAAGTTAAACGATTTCCAATTTTAATATTTAAATTTGGTAACTTTGATAAAAACATCTAGTACTACTTGAGTGGGAATGGTTTGGGTTTTAGCTGAGGTAAGCAGTCTGGAGGTACAGATGCTATTCTAGTTGTTTTCCTAGTGAAAACCACCCCAACATGCACATTTGGGAAAAATGACTAAACAAAGCTATTTTCTGCTTACCTGATTACGGTCATCTGCCGCAGAAAGAAGAGGTGGTGATGGTAGCGTACTAGGTTCCTGCTCGCCACTACTGTGTTTTCTGCCCAAAAAAAGAGTGACATTTACTTTTTTTTTTTAAATGAGTCACTTGCATTAATCTGCCACTGACATATACCGTTCTGTAGTTTCAGTCTGTCATATTTGACAGCCTAGAATGTATACTGATATTTCATCGTTTCATGTGTTTTTCCTCAGTACAGGTAAAAGTACAAGCTATTGCAGCAAGAAATTCATTACTGAATACTGTCAGAGGCTTGACAGTGGAGCTACAGCTTCAGCAACATGTACATGTTTTTGTAGAGGTGAAAGAGGATGATGGGCTAGTCTTTTGTTGTGACTGCTTATAAGATAGCTGTCTTCCATTAATTTCAGTCCAGCATTTATTGAAGCTCAGTTTCTTTCCCCTCTGTATAAAGTCTTTGTAAGGGTAAAAATTCAGGAAACACCTCCTGTTTTAGTCAATTCCTTTCAACCTGTTTGCCTTAGTTTCATTATCTTCCTTTACTCCAATGCATATAAAAATAGCTATCCAGGTATAATCTGCAGAAAAACTGTCAGCACATCCACTGACTTTTTCCTGTCAACAAAAAGCAGACAGGTCTTGTATCTAAATGCATCAACTCTGAGTTATTCTGTGATCTAACAACAAAGTATTTGGTGATAGAATTAGTTTATTTTATTTTTAGAACAGGTTTTGAAAAATAATTTCAGAGTTGGGTTCCAGACTGGAATTGGGTTGGAATTCATGTTTCATCTTGTGCCTTTTATTATCCTCTTAACTAACCTCTAGTATGAAATTACTGAGGTTCCAAAGACAGAGCTTCCAGCCCTTTAAAAGAGCTGTCAGTAATTATGTTGTAATTCATACTACTACATTTAAGTGGATTATTCATAGTTGAAAATCCTGGCTTAGTTTTTAAGTTACTCAGCTTATAAATGCAATTAAGCTCCCTCTGTATGATCAGAAAGAAAGGACTAAATACATAGGTATTCAGGTATTTAAAACTACTAAAATGGCAGTGGTGGGCAATGTGAGACAAAAGTCTATACAACATTATCAGCAGAACTACTTGAGTGCCACAAAGTTGCAGTAGAATCCAGGGAATAGGAACTTGCTGGCATCAAAATGCATGATGTTAGGGGCATGACAATGCTACAGTGAAGTACAGTTTAGAAAACAATTCAAAAGCACTTTAGAAAGAAGTGTCATCCAAAATAGATCATCTTAGAAAAGGGAAAGTGTCAGATCTTTCTAGACATACTGAATTTCAGCCAACAACTGGCTATTTGCACAGATGCTTATTTGTATAAAGATTTAGCTGCTAACACCTCAATTTGTGAATCCCTACCATTAAGACCAGACACACTATACAGTGATCTGTATCATCAGTGTAGTACACAAACTGACATTCGTATGACTTCATCTAATTGTCAGGAGTTAAATCCTTTGTGTGGCTACTCAAATTATCAAAACACACAAATCTTACGAAGTGATACGTATTTCTGTTCATTTTGCTAACCTTCTCTGCTTTACAGCAGCAACAAGGTCTGGCCCTGAGAACATGGAGAACAAGCTGTCTCCATTGGCTGAAGAGGTCTCGTCACTTGAGCTGGCAGAGTCTCCTTGTGTACCAGACCAGCTGTTTGTCACATCACTGTAAGACAAAAGATTGTATTAGTCCTTGTATTTATAGTGCCTGGTCCAGACTGTATGCCCTAGTTAGTTGTGCTGAATCTCTGTGACAGATGACACCTCGGGGCACAAAGAAATTTCATTATTTTGTAAAATGTAGAACATAAATACTTTCACATATTTGCTTCTGAATGATCACATCACTGCTTTATCTGTTACAGTCACTTTATATATTCTACTAAAATAATTATATAAATTAAAATTGCCACAGCCTCTCCTGGCCAGGAAAGAAAAACAAATGATTACTGGGTTTGCAGTCACTAAGCACTCAGTTCTTTCACTGCAAAACTGAGCTAGAATGCATACTTGTTCTACTGGTTTTAAACAAGCCTTAGGCTCACAGCTATAATGATATGGACAAATGGACAGAGGATCTTGAAACACTTTCATTGTAATAAATTGTTATGACTTGGAAGAGATCAAGTGCTGCTAACATACTTGCTGAAAGATACTGGCTAAAATCTGGAAAGCTGAACTCAGTCAGGTGCTGCAACTTCCGTAGCATCACTCCTCATCAAAACTACATCTTAAAGGTTTTCAAAATACTGAATAAGAACATTTTGAAGGAATCTGTGTAATAAAGTCCTTATTTCCTCTGAGTCAAACTCAGTACACATTCTACTCTGAAGAACACAAACAAATGTCAATACTTCAGTATCAATGCAGGAAGTGCTCAGATTTCTCACTCTTCCAATAATTAGCTGCAGCTTTTATAGATGTAGCAGCAATCAGAAAGAAACACCTTGTTGTCCCATGTTCTGCCAAGCTGGAGTGTAAAACAGACCCAAATACCAAAAAAAAAAAAAAAAAAAAAAAAAAAAAAAAAAAAAAAAAGTAGCTTTGTCCAATCTCTTACCTTTCTGTGAAATACTCAGGAAAGGGCCAGGTTTTGTGAGGATCATCAGGAAGAGGCCAGTTGCTACGTGTGTTGCTTGGACGACGGACATGCTGTGCTTGCCTTTTTTGTTGCATAGCCTGGTTGACCCCAGCAACATAGCGGGCAAATTCTGGATCGGACCCAACTGAATAAAAGAAGTCAAGAAGTCAGTTGCTGACATTCAGCTATTTCTACTTCACTTATCTCCTTCATTTAATCCTCTAGACTTGACCATTCCCCAACAGAAAACAAGTTCCCTCACTGATAATAAGTTCTAGACAATTGATACCTCTTGATGGAGCAGTGAAGAACACTAATATTATTAGAAGTAGATACGTACCATCGTACATGGTGGATAATAATTCTCAGGTGGAAATACACCTGTCCCTAGCATCCTCTCAGGGGAGGCGTATTTGTGACTAAGATCATGTCTATACGCTGAAAGGTCCAATATCCCATCAGCAGACACTGACAGAATTGAAGACCGTATGTTTATCCAATCACAGAGAAAAAGAACATTTGAATTATTATAGTTGATTTGGGATAGCAACATGATTTCCAGCCATGCTGTGATTCTGCTTGCTTCTCAAGAAATCAGAAGCTCAGATTGGTCTCATTAGAACATACAGACCAGAAGCCGCCTACTTCCTACAAAGACTACACAGCCATTTTGAAAACATTCTGATCCTGAACTGCAAGGTATTTCATGATAAGATTGATAAATTGATTGATACTGAAAAAAGCAGTAATCCTTAAAATAAAAATTCTTCAAGTCTTAAAATGCTTTACATTTCCCAAATATCTCTAATAAGCAGTATGCAATATCTTGGGCAGACACAGCAAAAGCCTTAATCCAGAAGTGTTTTAAATGCCCAATAAATCAGAACAAATAATGCATGTATTAAAAAATGCTGTTAGGAGACAGCATAATTGAATTGCCAAGGCTTTACAGTTGGACTGAGTTTATGGAAAATTTCTAGACTACATGCATAATAGTTGCAACATGAAGCACAGAGCTGCTGGCTTGCTTGTCTCAGTTTTAAAGAGTGAAGACTGAAGAACGTCCAACAAGTGTGTACAACTTGGAAAACAGAAATCAAGGTATCTTTCATGTGATTGCTTCTCTACATTCAGTTAAGCATTTGAAGAAAAGTTTCTTCATTTTCATTTAGCATATTTAGAAAAGAAGAGCACTGCAATGTTTTCTTGCATGTAAATTAAAACTACAACAAAGAAGATAACTTTGTTTCTACACATCCTTTATTATATAAACAAGGGAGAGAGCTACCTGACAGCTGTACAGAAACAAAATGTTCCCACTAATACTTGTTTTCTTTGAGAAATACTTTTATGTCCTCAGATCTAAGGATTGGTTCTGAAGGGCATGCAGAATTTTTTCCTGTGGATAGCATTAGGTGTTAAATTACTGTTATATTCAAAATAGCAACTAGTGTTGATTTTTACCTCTGTAAAACATATCAGACAAACAGCTTTTTATGAGATAGGTTCACCTGTGAAAATAATTGAAAAAAAAAAAAACCACTGTGGATGTATCAACCTTCTACTAATACAGCATTAAGTTCCTAGAGATTATAAAAGTACTGCAGAATACATTTTTCGTAGCTACTTAAGCCTTTGACCATGAAAAACCACCAATTTTATCAATTGTTCATTAGCAGATTTTCATCTGAAGTCATCATTTTCAGACTCTAAGTACAAGTCCTAAGAATGTTCGAAAATGAAAAGTGTGTGTGTGTGTATTTTAAATCTTTCTGTACTACACTAGATAAAGCTTAGATTGAAAACTCCAACATCACAGCTTAACCTGGCACATTACATGAAGAAAGGTTATTTTTCCAATCTATTTGGTTGGAAGATTTTTAATCACGCACATACACAGATGACTGCAGGAAAAGGATTTGTGGTTTGATAAAATGTTCTCCTGTTAGTTCTAGTGCTGCCTCCCTCCAGGCACTTTCAATAAATGCATACTACAAAGTTCCTGTAGCTATGTTCCAGGCCAACAGAAATTATATTTATGAGAGAATAGATTGGTCTGTTGATCTTAGTAGTACCAAAACAATTCATTAATCGCCTCTTAGATGCAGACTCTACAATCAATTTCATAGCCTTTAGGCTATTTGCCGATGGCTATAAAATGTTACCTCACTTTGCCTTTGACAATAATCCCTATAAATTGACAATTTATTGGTGGTTCAAATACATATGGCAAACCACATGGCACTTGTTCTTTAGTCTCTAATCCTTCAACGTCCAAGCTTTTCACTGCAGTAACAGCTGGAGAGCAGGAACCACTATGATTCCTATGAAACTGCATAGGAATGAAGGTGAAATGCAGGGATATGGGAAAGATGCAATCCAACTATCTGCAGAGTGCAAGACTGGTAAAGAGCAGGAAAAATAATTTTGAGGGGGAGGTAAAATACATCAATTCAAAATGCTTTTAAACAACTTTTAAAATTAATAATAGGAAGAACATTATCTCTAAGAACCGTTTCAATACTTTGATGTGATCCCTATAGGAAAGGTCAGGACTACTACTGGGATAAGAAACAAGGAATTTGTTCTCATTCTTTTTTATAGATTAAAGTTGCTGTTATTTTTTACTTATTTTTTTATACGTTAGTTCACCTTACATCAAAAAACGGCATACACATAAATACCTACTTGTCATTTTAAGCACCTTAGCATCTGGTAAATAGCACTAGGAAATAATTATTTCTAGCAATATTTAACAGCATTCTTTTCTTTGTAAAAGGATCCTTATAAAAAGTAATAAAGGAAAAAGACACACACCTGCAGGATCAAAAGGCAGAATTTCTCCGAACATCCCAAACACTCCATCATTTTGGTCACGATTCGGCCATGTATTGTTTCTAGGTCCTTGTGGTTTCTGTCCTAACATCTCTGACATCACATTGTCCATATAGCTGCTCACAAGACCCAAACTGTATAAATCAGAGCTTAAATCTGAAAAACCAGGATTGTTCCACTGGTTTATATGAGACAATCCAGCTCCAACAGCTTGGGCTGGCTGCTGTGAAGAATTAGTCAGCCATTTGGCAGGTACACGTTGCTGTGGTCCGATAGGTTGAAGCAAATGTTGGTAATACTGCATTTGCTGCTGCTGCTTTTGTGACTGTTGTTGTTGGGATAAGCCTTGCTGAGAAGGATGCAGTGGTGTGTGAGAGACAGATTGCGGCTGCTGTTGTACTGTTCCTGATTTTTGTTCTGCTCCTGTAGAGGATGCAACAGAGTTCCTTCTTTTCACCATTGGAGAAGTCTGCTGGGATTTGCCCATGTTAAAACCAGACAAGAAATCTATAACATCCTGCATTTCTTGGTCAGTTGGTAAATTCATACCTTTGTCATCCTTGCCCTCATCTGGTTTGAAGAAGTTGTCCCGTCTTTCAACTAGAAACCCATTCACTATTTGATTATTTGTGCTCTGAATTGACTGCAGTGAATCTGTGGTCCTAGGAAAGTTACCAATGTTCAAAATGCTTTGTAACCGTGCATCTATGTTAGTGGGCATTTTAGCCTTCTCCTCTGAGTTGGAACTTATGAAGACATTTTTGGAAGGTGTATTGGGGATCGAATAACTTCCAGTATTACTTGTACTGGTGCAGGAAGTTTTTTTTGTAAACCGTGAAGTCAGTTTTGAGAACGTCTTTTGTAGACCACCTGAAGATTTGCTTCCATTTCCAGATGGCATGTCAACTTGACTCCCAAAGTCTGAAATTTCACGCTGTAACTGGATCTGAATACAAGGCAAAGCTTGCTCCCTGCATCAACAAAAACATTTATCAAACCACCTAATAAATTTCATTTATCCTAACATCCCATTGGATATCTAAAGAAATTTAACTAAGTTTTTATTTTGGAGGAACGTGTGTATTTGGGTAATAGAAAGTGGAAGAAATAAAACCAAAGTTCTCTGTCAGATTGCTAAATTCATCAGCTACTTCCTATGGTAACAGTTCAAACTATTACTAACATTTACAATAGCATTCACTACTCTCCTTTCCTTAAGAAATTTTAATTGTGCTTCAAGACCTAAATGGAGATATTTCTTTAATATAAATCAATTTTTTTTATGCAAGAGAGAAATACTTTTGTATACATGGATATGTTGCTGTTTTGTTTTAAAAAAACATCTCTGTATGTATATAGGTACAAGGTACCTATATAGAGTACCAGTTTCTTGCTTTGAGTTTGACTACTGATTTCCCTTTCTGATGAACTAGTGCTATCAAATTCTACAGTACAGTTTTTTCAACAATGACATCTTTGTTTAAACTGGGAGAAGAAAGTATGAGGCTAAAGAGGAGATGTACCTTCCCTCCTTCCACCTGTGTATGTCAAACACAGCAGTATAGAGCACATCTACTAGTCCCAAAGTCTTCTCTGGATCCAGACTCCTCTGTAGCAAAGACATCGTTGCTGGATCTTCTTTTAAACACCTGTAATCATCAAGATTAACTTTTAAAAATAAAAACTTTGAATTCCACATTAAACAATTTTACTATACTAGTCAGATAATAAAAGGTTAATTAATATACTACTATTGCTCCTACAAAGGTACAACTAGTAGGACAGTATAATGTATGAATGCCCAAGGGTTCCTAAGGACTGCACCTGCAGCCTCAGTTTCTCTTTTTAATTGCTGAACATACAACTAACCTAATTGTAAGTGAGAGTTTTATCATTTATTTTAAAATCAAGATTAACGATCATCTCTTTAGCTGAGCAAGCAAAATTCAAGCACAGAGGTAAGAACTAACAAATACACAAAAGCCCATTTTAAAGAATATAGCGAGAGCACTCAACAAACCTGACAAAAATGCTAGCACACAAGATTTACATCTTGGGTGCAGACTAGGAGTCCAATGCTAAGAAACACCCAGCCTGACACACTCAGTGTGAAAATGATTCAGCATATCCAGCAGCCTGTGGAAGATTTTACTGAACTCTGAAGATGCGGGATTACTGAAATTTCTTCAGTAATGCCACAGAATTAGGACTTCATTTGAGGTGAAATCAGAGTAACTTAAATCTTAAGTATTGGCACATTTGTCAAATATTTAATGAGCCCCGCCAGCAGAGATGAGTAAACAGGCACTCTCACTGTGTGTCAGTAGACGGAGCTCTTCCAGAGCACACAAACCTTGGCTCAGAGCACTCTGCAGTTTTTTAGCTCTTTCACAATAGAGCACTTTATATAAAGAGAACAGAAGTGCCAGTTTATACTTTATAGAGGAATTAAAGATGAATTTGGATAAACAGACTACGGGCTGACTTGTACGTCTGGACATACCATTGGTACCATAAGTGACAGGCTATCTCACTAAGGATTCACACGAATGAGTTGTGTTGCACCAAAGTTCGTAACGCCGAGTACACTGAAGAAACAAAGGAAGTGTTCTAATTCCAAAATATTGTTTCAAAAGAGAAGTTCTCACGTGAGAATGAGGATTAATACTAATATGCTTTCCTAGACAGTTATTTAAGCCACTAGGGACAGCGTCTCTTGAACCAGAGTTCTGCGGTTCACAACACCACTTAAAGAATAGCTCAGCTAAGAAAGAGCTGAAGCTCTTGTGTGAGTCTCATCTAATGCCTGACCTTCCTGTGGCAACAGCTGTGGGGACCTGCCAGGGAGAAGCATAACAGGAATATTTCTGGATTTATATTTAACTTTCTCTTTCACCATCTAGCTTTTACATTCTTTTCTTTAGAAGTATTTTTTAGTGCACCAGCCTTGCCTCCCTTCTACTGCCTCCAACAGAGGGAGCACTAGTACAAAGACAGCTAAAGCACAGCTGTCGGTCAATCTTTGACAAATAGTGGTATTCAATCAGTACCAGATAAAGGAATTTAAGGAAGATTACATAGTATTCCCTGTTCCATTTGTACTGCACTGTATTTCTTCCTATATATTTCAACAGTCAGACCTACTAGTACAATCTGCAATACAGTAATTTTATTTACCAAGTTGATGGAACTTGCACCACAATTCTGGATCCTTCTAAACTTATCTGAGGAGCATAGGCTTCTTTGTTTTCAATTTGTGCCGTATCCACAACCACCTAGCAAATAAAAAGAAAATAAAAGGGAAATGATTTTAAGAATTAGTTCTGTTTTATCACCCCTGTGGTTAATATGCAATAGTCTTACCTCCCTGCCCCGCTACAGGTGCGAAAAGAACCATATAAAAACAAATCACCTCACAAAATCCTTGTAAGCTGACTTCTATTTTAATATCTTGGAGGGAAAAAGGGAAGTATATAAAACAATCAGTTTGATACATTAGCCTGTATTTCAAGGACTTAATTCTTCTCAATTGCCTACTATAGTAACAACAATGTAGTTACCGACTGCTTTATGTAGCAGCTGGTAATTATCAATGGCTTTGTGTAACAGCCCTTACATTTGAGAGGTCTGGCACAATTACTACCTTAATAGCTCCCAAACACCTATTTATCAAAATAGTGTAAATAATCTAACTGCAGTGCATGATATGATACAGACAAGTAATATTTAGTCTGAAACTCTTCACATAGCTTGCAATTCTTAACACACATACCCCCACATGCTTTCATGGTTACACAATCATATACCAGCACTTCTCTACTTAATGGAAATGTATATAACAGGGAATTAATAGTAGTAAAGAGGAGAAAAGCGACTGTTCAATTTGTTGAATTCTGAGCCTTCTGTAAGACATCATGAATTTATATGGAAGATGAAAGTCTTGAAAATTAATCTTCTGTCGTGAAACTTCCTTTTTATGGAAACTGAGAAAGAATGGATTCACTTCAGCTTCATTTAAACTTCAACACCAGTGATAGTAAGTTCCATATTTGGTTTGTGCTTTCTGTTGTTGTCCAGTCTGCATGGGTTGGCCTTTTTGATCATTTCCATAATTTCCTATTTTGGTCATGCTGAACCAGCAGCTTTTTGGCAGCAGTCAGCAGTTCTTGCTCCAGTGACTAGCAGATTAGCTGTACCATTTATCCTTGAAATGGCAAAAAGTCCTTCTGTATAAATAAGCCTCAAGGGGCATTACTGGCTTTTTTGCAATCGTCCTACACTGATTCTACTTTTATCTCATTGTCTATTACTGGTTATGAAGAAATGTGAAATATAAATAGTGCTGAGACTCTCTTGTCTCTCCTGCATTAACAAAACCATCGAATGATACTTCAGCATAATTATTTCCCACCATTTCAATATTTTAGCATAGGGACTTAGTTTTCCTCCAGTTGTCTCTGAACATTTGCTCAAGTTTATTCTGACTTGTAAAACGCGTCGAAGCACAGTTACAAGACACAATGCTATTATCCATTCATGAAAATACTTCTCATTTAATAACAGTGCAACCACATTACTTTTTTCTTCATGTTTGTACCATGTTAATTTTATTTAATTTGGTATAGATTTAGCTACATTGCAATTATAATTGGGTTAAGGACAGATCAACTACATAGTAATTTTTCTTTTCCCCTCAACTCCCAAGAAAATTACTGTCTGCATCTCAAATCTTAAGTCAAGAAGTAAAATTCTTATTTGTGCAGATCTAGATCAGTTCCTGGAAGTGATGCACTGTAGTGCTTATGGTCTTGGGCTTTTTTTCCAGGGTCAAAAGACTGTGTAATATTGTCCCATGATTCATTTATCTGAGTTGTACATGAAATAAACTTAAAATAAACACGTTTCTCACTCCCCGCCTGGTGGGTGCCTAGAGGATAGCTTCCTGTGCATCAGACATCTATTGTTCTTGTTTTACAGGTGTTTCCTCCCTCATCTCCACCCAAAGAATGCTTTAAAGAAATAAATTACAGTTTCTCATCATTGCATGAAGCTACACAGAAGCATAATTGAGTCTTATAAAAAAATTATGGTACACAGTTTACAAAGAAAACCTCAACTCTCACACCCTTTCAAATTGTAACAAATCAAAAGTGAGAATGAACCCAGAGAGAAGGCTTGCAAATATTTTGCTATGTGTATAGCTCATTACTGTGTCTTTGAAGGTAGAAACCTGCTATTTTCAGAACCAGAGATTCAGGCAAAATCTTTGGAGACATTCATGCTTCTACTCAAGGTAATATTCCTTATATCAACACTATCATTTGGGAGAATGTATAAGTAAGTTTTATGCTGACAACTCTCCATATGCTATGATAAACCTGAAGAATATCAGCACTTTAATTACCAGCAGGTCTAACTAGTTATGTCTAGACTGGGGGACACCAGATTTTCAGACTCCTGAGTCCAAATGTGCTTCAGGCCACTCCACAAATCTCATCAGGGCAAGATTTCAGTGTGCACAACAGTGAAACCCCTACGCTTTTATTTCGGTGGAAAGGAAGGGGTCGGGGATTGCAGCATCCTCCAAGGCACTCCTTATCTAGATGCTCAGGAGCCAAAAACTCAGGAGTTACAGCACACTTCCACAGGACTGCTGAGAAAGTTTCTTTCTTGGCCTTATTTCCCGTACCTTGCTGCTGACTGCCAGCGTCCTACCTATCCTGAACTATGACAGCTGAAGACAATCTCACTTAACCTTCTAGTTGTTCTTGCATTTATTAATATTTAACACCCATTTTCAATTGTATAGAAATTTTATCAGTCCTACCATTTCACAGCTGCTCTCCCTCCCTGCAAAGATACCAGCTTCTTATGCCTCCCTGTAAAACTTCCTTACACAAAATGCTTATTTCACTACCAATTCCTATCCTTAAATCCCTATATCACGGTGAAGTAAGGACTGACGGCAGGTGCACTACTGTTATGATGCTGCCAGTCTGTCCATTTGATTTTAGGCCTTGTTTGTATGACAAGTCAGTTGAATTCAACTATGAACTCAACTACTTCTCTAACATATTTAACATCAAGGGGATATCTAATACCTAATATCAAAGGAATACTGAAACAGAAACATCTGACATTCATCGTTATTGGAGAATGTATTAATAGTACCAAAAAATATATGGTATAATCAACTAAGACTGGAGGTTATGCAAAATCACTTAATCAGCTGTTTGAAAAATGTTATTTATAAGGTATGTAGCAATATGAATCTTTCTATCAGAAATTACAATTAGTTACACAGTCTTGATGCCTGCATTCACCTTGAACAAAGAGTCAATATATGAATCAACAAGTAGCATTTAGCTCAAAGTAGGTTAAAGATGGTTCAAAGAATTCTTGATGGAAACTATCATAGGTTATGGTGTACCTCTATGCATGCATTTCCTTCCTATCCTTCTGCATTCTTGCCCTCATTTTAATTTGCCCAGTCAAATGAAAACTTGTAGTCCAAGAAATGTATTTATCATGAATGAACACTTCATTACGTGCAGAGATTGCAGTAATTAGTTTTGGGAGTACCAGAGCATTTTCTTATCGGAATGCATTTCAAGCATGTATTTTTAGCAACTGCAAAATCTATGGGGTTGCTTGTTTGTAAAGAACACATATGTCTATAGAAAGACATTTAATAGCTATGTCTTCTGTTGGAGGTGTCAGGTGGCATTACTTGCTACAGAGGACTTCCTGGTTTCTGTTGAGCAGGAAACCTGGCTTCCACTCAAAGCAGAGAGGAAATGGAAAAATGGCAATTTTCAAAGCTGAGCTAAGAGAAGGGGGATGGGTGAGGGTGTTAACATGGTCATCCAAAGATTTGAGAATCTTTCCATTTTCACTATCTATTGAACTGAAGTTTCATTTCTTGTGTTCTCTCTAATCAAAAAGACTATGAAGAATATGAAGTACACATTCCTATCAACTACAGATAGCATCTACAAACTTGCATTCCATGATACATCTTGTTCATAACTTAAATTAGCTGCAGTGTTAAAGATTGAGAAAGAGGAAGACATAGCAAATGAATTTTCAAACACTTTAAAATATCTAGTTTTTCTTCAGGATGTTTAAATAGTCTTTTTTTTTTTCCTTTTTTTTTCTTTTTTTTTTTGCTAAGCCTATCTATAGTTACTTACCAGTCCAGCTTGGCCAAATAACAATTGTACAGCAGTTTTGCAGGCACCTCGCCAAGTCGAAGGGCAAACCTGATTTAGTACTTCAGTAACAGGAGAGTCATCCCGTGGTGTAAGTCCATTATGGCATCCAGCTTCTTTAATTAACTGCAGCATTGTGTGCTAAAAAAAACAAAAACAAAAATTTTGCCATACCAAGCATGTTTTAAAAATGTTAACACCAATGCCTCCATATGTATTTACCATTGGTTCTACACATTTTTCAAAAGCTTTTCAACCAACTATAATGTCTGTTAACTCTAAACAATCTCATATAAGAGCTCAACTGCAGAACAGAAATATGGGAGACAGTCTCTGCTATTTGGAACACTCCAACATGATTTGAAATACTCCAACATGATAAACACTATTTAGCTTATGCTCTTGCAAAACAGTTTAATCAAAACTACAAAAAGCACTGCAAAGACAAGAGAAAAACAGCATTTTAAGCTGTTTCAACTCTTTCAGGAGCAGGGAACTACCCTTATCTAAAAGAGCGAAAATGCTGATTAAAATTGCCCAAATTACTTGCTTCTAAAAATATATTTTAAATTTGAAAGATTGCTTAAAGTTTGTAAGAAGAAATGAAAAATATTTTGTAATAAAGTTCCTTTTAAAGTACTCCCCTCAGCTGTAGAACAGCATGGGCCTGACTGATTTCGGCACCTAAGAAGATAAAAGCTGAAGTGCATCACCTGCTTGAGGCATCTGTAAGGGCTCACTTTGTTCCGCAGATTTTGATACCTAACTACCTATTTTCAAAAAGTTCATAGAAGCTTAATTACCTCCTAGACCTCTGTGTTTCTCTTACATTGGATTAAATTTGCCCAGGTGGTTAAACCTTATCAGAGAAAGGCGTGGACCTACAATGTTATCACATCTTGTTTCCACAGGAAGTCAGGCTAAAAATATGCACTTTTAAAGTACAAGTTTGGCACTGAACTTCTACTGCAGTTGTTCTCTCGAGTTTTAAGGAGTTCTACTGATTTTTATTTTAAACTACTGTGGTTAGGTTCAGGGCTATTACCGTTTTCAGTTTCAGGTTTTCTGCTGCAGACTCATTAAAGGATATTCCTTTCAGAAAATGTGATCCTATCTGAACAGGTACAGTGGGCAGTTCACACTGAATTGGCTGCGGTGGAGTCTGTCTCCTTCCTGTTTGCTGGGCTTCAGCTTCACTGCAACAGCCCTGAAGTATAAAAGAATAGACCAAATAGAAGGAAATGAAGACATTAAAAAGTCCTTATGGGCCTTTTTTTTTTTTTTTTTAAACAGTTATTTTCAAGTTGAGGAGCAATGAAAGAGAGCAGGTTTAGCAGATCCTACCTGAAGACTTGCTTCAATAGCTTTTGGGTTCAAGTGGAAGCCAGCCTTCATTGCATATTCACAATGGCCTAAACTCTCCAAAGCCACTTTGTAAGCCTGACATTAAACAAAAAGTTGAAACAGAACAGCCACATCAGCAAAGAAGCATGCAGTCATTGTGCCTCAAAACACATGTAGAAATTGTTAAGTGGATTTACCTTACTCAGTTCTATAGCACGTATGCACTTATTATGCAAGACGTCAATACTGGCAACTCTCATATACCTCATGGCTGCCTGTGGTACATATTTCTGCAGTAATACTTTCCTTCCCTATTTCATTCATTGACCCACTGACAGTACTAGATGCACATGAAAGCAACACATTTTAAAAAACTCACCTGCAAAGCACTGTCAATTTTCACATTTAGCTCTTTGAGCTGATGTTCGGGAATTGCCACACTCTGTGAGCAAAAAAGTTGTTGAACTTCAATTCCTGCCAAACATCCATCACAGCCTCTTTCTCGCAATCGAGATGTTGCCTGTAATGTAAGGAAAAATTATTGGGTAAAGAGGTTCAACACTAAACTAGATCACACAAGTTAAAAAACAGAAAAAAAACAAAAACCCCACACACTGAGTTTAAAGCATTATAAAGGAGATAAGAAGCACCTGTGGAAAGGATCTGGAGCTGATTATTTGTTATAACTGATTCAACTTCTGCTGCTACTTTGAAAGTATGGATCTCACATAATTTGAATGGCATATAAGTGTTGGCTAGCAACTCAAGTCAGCACTGTTTGCTGTTACTATTTCAAATCTCTCTCTGAACTAAGGATCCTGGTTACATAGGCCACATGATGAATGTGGTTTGCTGAGGAGGGACTTAGAACTTTAACATAAAGGGTATTTTAAATACTTGCCACAGAAACAGAGGATACATATGTATCATATCATACATACAAACATTCCCGTGTACATAAGACGATACGCTTTATAAAATTAAGGGTGATTATTGTGGTGCAATTTGAGAAGAACGACACAAGACTATAAAATCAACTAAGTGCAGCAATGGCATAGCAGCTTTATGTAATATGATTTTAAAAAACGAAAAATATGAAAAGCCAAATATCTGGTTGTAACAGTACAATAAAAATACTACACTACTAAGCAAAGTAAAACAAATAGAAGCCTATTCCCAACAATATTTAAGATCTCAGACACTGTTGACTTTTCAGTCTAAGGAGTCTCGCTCTAAAACAAGATGTCAATTTTTGCTACTACAGTCAATGAACAGACACATCGATTACTTCAACACATACAAAATTACACCATTTTCCAAGTGAAATTCTTAAAAAGGAAAAGCAGTTTTGAGCTACACACAAAGTATCATAAACTTTATTATGAAACAGTATGTATTCTACTGCCAAAGAGGCTGATTGTACATGGAAATAATGGATTGCCTTCCACTCTCCAATGTAAAAATTCAGAAAGACTTGAGTATTTCATGTCTCCCTTCTATCAAGAAGAAATACATCTGACATATATTAGTCTATCTACAAGAGAGAGGAGAGATTATTTACTTACAGAGAGTTAAGAACTTTTTCTTATACTATCCTACAACCCCACACAAATACTTCTCTTCCCCACGTATAGATGTTTAATAGAGGATTTAATTAGTGTAACAGTTGTATTAAACTCCATTTTGAAATATAGGTTTTATTAACAGAAATAGCTGAAGTAGACTGTTAAGGAGGAAAAAAAGTTGGGTTCCAGATCTACAAATCCACATTTAATTTTAACCGTATTTTAAATGAACTTGATAGCAATTGCAGCACGTTTCTAGAAAATGTAACACAGTTTTACGGAAATAAGTATATTAAACAAATATTGTTTTGTTTGCAAAAAGAGTTAAATTATACCAGGATTAGAACTGCTAAGATTCCATGTAATATACCTAAGCATTTCCAAATCCCTATTTTGTCTAGTGAAAGAAATTTATGCTGCAGTAGAAATTACAAAGAATTCCTCTGCATTCAGAGTTCTAAGGGAAACTTGTTTGCTTTCATACACCTTGCAGATGTTAGTTGATAAGATTTCCAAGTCAAGATTTCCAGTCAAGATGATTAACATGCCCATGCAGGTTGCCAAATTAGACTTCAAAAGCACAATGCTCTAGGTTACTTGAATTTAATGAAACCATGTGCTCCATGTCTGAAGCCATTTTGATCTGTCAGTCTGTAGACTTCAATAGTGTACAGGGAAAGCAGAAAAGCTCATAAAACTATTTTTCCTTGTACTTTTTGTTTTTTTTGGCAGGACAGGTAAGGATTCCACAGATGGCAAGTGTTAGCTAAAATCCAAGTCCAGAGAGTGGTGTATTTAAGTAATATGATTAACATTCCAACAACTGATGGATCAAACAACATCAAGCCTGACAGGTAACTCTCCTTCAGCATGATGACAAAAAATGTTAGAAGTTACTATAAAAATTTTAAAATATAAAATTGAATTCATGCTCACAATTTAAGAGGTACAGATATTATCTAAGTTATTTTTCATCTAAAATTTTACTCTCTGCATCTGCAAAAACTTTCTACTGAACCACATTTGAACACTGTTAATTCCTTTCTAATAACCAACAGCTGTTTGCACTGTTTGTGCACTCCTTACATACAATTGATCACAATAAAACTTTACACAAGGCAGAGATAGTATAAACACCATATAGATAAAACAGATTTTAGCATCTCAAACTAATTGTATCATGTTTGCTCCTTCAAACGTAGATTTCTTTAAAATCAGGGATTTTCTTCCCTTACTAGGGCATCCAGGCCTGGATTTTGGTCTCACTAAATATAACACTGTATAACAGTATAACTGTGAACACAATGTCACTACAGCAAGTCCTCCATACCTCTGCTGCTCCTCTCCATGATCTTATTGCATCTTCTAGCTCATTTGTGGGGCTTAAATTTGAAGCTCCCGCCCCACTAACACACTTTCTTTCCTGGGCTACAGCTTCAGCAAAGCAAGAGTGTGCCACTGGCTGGACCTTCTGCAAAGCTTGTGACAGGAACTGAAAGTGGACCTGCATCACTGTCAAGAAACATCGCCCAAGCACCTGTAGGAGAAAAAAAAAGTCAAGCAAATAGGAGATTTTACATAAATAGTTCTTCATTTTTGTTCAATGCTTGGGGTAAGCCACTAAGTTAAACTCAGATCTTTTTTATTAAAAAAGACCAATGATTTAGACCTGAAGTAACACATGACATTTAACCATTTACTGAAGGTAAACAGTGAGCAATAGTTTCTATGAATTAAGGGGAGATCAGACTCATACGGTTGATGCAAGCCTCTTTTGTGTCATCTTTACTTCTGAGATCACAGTAAGATTATTTGAAAAATGAAAAGCTTTATGTTACTTAGCAATGTGGAGCACATGAAACGATTAAAAAAATGTAAGTAGCATATTATCAAAAGTACAGTCAGCAGCAAAACCCATTTGCATGTAGACCTGGCTGAATTTGTGCTAAAAATAAAAAAACTATTTTAAGACGTGATCACAAAATTTTAAGTTTAATCCAGAAGTTTACCTTCCAAACAGAGCAATAATCAGTAATAAGCATGAAAAACATTTTGCCACGTAATACAGAGGCACCACAGTACCGTTTTTAGAATGTAACAGTCACTGCAGAATACACACACAAAACTGCAGCTCTGTCACTTGCATTGTTTGACAGGAACTGCTAACACTGGCACAACTGTTCGCTGAAATGGGTCACGTAATACTACTCATTTGGAAAGCAGGAGGAAGAGTAGGGAAGAGCGAGCACAGGAAGGGCTGCTGGTCCGTTCCCATGCCCAGCGGGGCTGGGGATGGCACCGACAGGACACAGGCTTCTGCGGGTGCCAGAGCTGGCTCCACGTCCTGGACACCCGCAGCAGTGGCCTCTGCACTCCATGCATGTCCAGCCCGTTTTATCTCCTTCTCTCACTCCTAAGAATTATGACCAGAGACAGACATATGCCTCAGTTACTACAAGCAAAACAGAACAAAGATCCCCAAAACTGAGTATTAAGGTGCAGCCACTATGTGTGAAAGAACTGATGGAGTACGACCATTTGAAAGGGCAGCCTGGCGGACAAAGAAGCATGAACACAAGCGCTCTGCCTCCTTGCAGGACCACTCTTTCCTAAGTGGACAAAAAAAAGCTTACAACAAAGCACAACTAGGATGCAGGAGAGAAGCAAATATTTTCCAAACTGCCATAGAAAGAATTTAATAGCTATTCAAAATGTTTTGTTTCTTTTATGAAGTTTGTCACACAAAGTGGTTTAAAATGTATATTTGACTTTGATTTATTAAGAGACTAGACTTGAATTCCATTTTAGGAATAATTCATAAAATACACAGATAATGTACAAAGCCATTGTGCCTTGGAGCAAATAAGTCATCTGGCTTATTTTCAGCTACATTCTTCTGGAATAAAAATATTCAGACACAATGATCTTACTGGCAAGACACTGTAGTCACACAAACAGTTATATGCATTAGCTATCTACTTTAAAAGAATCCGTGGTGGCAATTCTCTTTTCCAGTGCATCCGGTCTCCTTTTGACATTCCATTCTGGTTCAATCACTTCCTTTCTTTGTACAAGGCATTAAAATTAAACATTTTTGGTACTTTGACTGACCCCTGAAAGTGCAGTTTGCACTATTAAAAAAACACTCAGCAAATGATAAAATGAAGAAAACTCCAACTTTCCTGACTGCAAAATTAGAAAGGTTTATAAGAAAACTGCAAAGACTGGCAATCTGAATATTTCTGCGTACAAAGAATGCAGTTCTCAGGGGAAGAAGAAACCAGGACTCATTTGGAATGTCAAGCCGATTAAGTTTCAAAGAATATTTAAGGTACAGAGGTTGAAGTTTCCCCTGCCTGGGAATAATGCTCAAAATAAACAAATGATTTAGTTTTTAAGTGGCACCACACAACATTCCTAGTGTAATTTATAATGTTAAACAGTAAAGATAAATAGGAACATCTGCTTTACAAAACTGTTTTGTTTGAAAAATTATCTATTTCAGTCTTCCTCAGAAAAGCATAAGAGTGGTTTTAACTGCTTAAGTAAAATCCAATTGGTGGAAGATTTTTGCACTGCTAGATTAAATGCTTGCTCCAGATGACAAACTCACTTTGCTTCAGAATTCACTTCTTGAGGATTTTCTTCCAAAGAGCCGAATCTCTGTCTTCACAGTGGGAAAGTACGACCACCACCAGTTTAACAAATACAGCCAGGGTCAGCCAGCGGTTACCAAAACGCGTAAAGCAATACTCTAGATCTCTGTTGCAAGATCTGCAGAACAACATTAGCATATGGATGTGGTGTTTTCACAATTAGAAATACCACCATCTATTTCAAGTTTATTTTTCCTTACTTTGCCATGCAGAAATGTTCAATTCTCCTGCTTTAGAACATAGTAAGAACTAAAACCTAGAGACTATGTAATAATCAAAGATGAACTGGAACCATCACAGTTGTCAACTAGTAAGTTTCTCTTGGTGGTGCATTTTCTGAAACTATTTCTTAGAATAATTTTTATTGTATGTATGATGAGGTCTTCTGGCTTGCAAACTTTTTAATCCAAGAAATACACCTTCAGCACCTTCACTTTCCTAACCCATTACCACGTAGGACAGTGATCTATCTCTGAATAACCTTACGTAAAAGGAATCTGGCATCATGTTTAGGCAGTTGGAAGCAACATGACTTTTGGGGAGATGTTGTTTCAGACTTCCTTGCCTCTGAAGCAGGTGATGAGTTTAATCAAACTGATTACATACAAACAGAAGTGTCAGACGGGGATGCAGTGGTAGGTTACACTGTCCCATATTAACATCTTGATGGGGGCATGCACTCAAGTTTGGAATAATTTGCTAGACAAAGTGCATACACAAAACTGCCAAATTTCATTGCTAAACTGTAATGCCATGCAAACTCCCTGGAAAGCAAATCTTAAACAACAGATTCTTTAAAATATGACACTACCATTAATAACGTT
Organism: Anseranas semipalmata; assembly: GCA_013399115.1. Taxonomy (NCBI): domain Eukaryota; kingdom Metazoa; phylum Chordata; class Aves; order Anseriformes; family Anseranatidae; genus Anseranas; species Anseranas semipalmata. The sequence continues at coordinate 410,737 of VXAA01002214.1, read as the reverse complement.
AATGCCAAATAACCAGTATCAGTCTTCTAAACTTGATACAAACAATGACCTGCATTTCCAAGTACCATTCTATATAATGTCATTCCATGGTTTTGGCTTTTTTCTTTTCCCCTAAAAAAAATTAAAACACCACAACACACTTACTCAATGGTTTCCTACTACCTTCATTTCCCTTATCGTGGTTCTTTATAGCTTTGGTGACAAGCCCTATGCACAACCTGCCTACCCACTGAAGAGACCAGATTAAAATAGCAATATAATTAAGTTAACAATGAGCCATTACTCAAACTGGTGTACCAGATTATAAGATAACCTCCTTTCCCACATATTATTGGAAGTGAACAGAATATTACTCATTATTTACTATGTAGCGATGCCCTGCAGTTCGGAAGAGTGATCTCATACGACCAAAACACCTCCAAAAGAAGACACTATCCTGCTCACTAAACAAGAGTTACCTGCAAGATAAACTAGATTCCAGTGGAAGTACCTCTGCATTTACAGTATTAGGAGACAGGAGCAACTTAACAGACTCGCCCCAAGTAAGAGGCTCCCGAGTACCTCTCCAGAGGATACTGAAACATCTGATTTCTTTCTCAAACAGATAATCAATTATGTTCTTTCAGTCACCTACTAGAGAACCTGGAAAAGAAACTTCAGATATTATTATATTCTCCCCTCAGTCCAATGAAAAATTATCCTGCCTCTTGCACTCTTTTCCGCTGGTCAGTGAACCTTGGTGAAGTCATGCAAGCATTATACTTCTGCTTCCATTATGTGGATTCAGAAGTGAGTTTTTTAATCCTGCTTCTAGTTTTATGAAATGTTAACATTTCACATACATCATGGTGAAAAAAAGTTAAAGTTTTAGCATAAATAGTTCAGTATTTAAATCACAGAAAAGCAGATTAGGAGAGGATCTCAAAAGTTCATCCTACTGTCCCAAGCAAGGAGTAATCTCACTGAGTCAGTTCTACTAGACACAGGTTTAACCCGTTTTGTAAGGTCTTCATGATGGAGGCTCCCTGCCCTTCGTATCAATCCACTTCAGTGCTTCTCTGACATTACAAAGTATTTCCACAACGCCTGATATGAATCTTCTCTTCTGAAATTTAATTTCATTACTTCTTGCTCCATCTTACACGGACGCAAAGGACAGAACATTGCCATGTCTTCTGGCAGCTTCTTACATACCTGAAGACTTCCAGTTTTCCTTCTTAGTCTTTTGTTCTGTAGAGTCAGTCCTTCCAGTTTGTCCTCTGAAGTCCTATTTTCTGGATGCCTGATTACTCTTGCTACTCTCCTCTAATGTCCCCTCCAGTTACTCGCTATTTCTTTAAGTGTAACAGCATTAGTGCTTGGATGCAGTGTTGTATTTAAGGCCACAACAGCCAAAGTGAAGAGAGTTTAATGCTTATTTCATGGTTCATGCAGGTTATAGTCATGTTAAATACATGACAACTGCCTCTTTGCCCAATAGCAACAATACTGATTTCTGCTTTGCAACAGCACAACACTGACTCCTATTCAGCACAGGACTACCATAAGCCCTAGAACTGTTCTGCAACACTACTGCCCATGGGCATTGCCCACACTCCAATTTTGAGGATAATTTCTATTTAAATTCTGTAACATTCAGTTTTCCCCTCTGAATTCCATCCCAACTGGAAAACCCCTTTGTTCAATTTAAGATTCCTCTCAATTCAGTAGGTCTTCCAGCATACTTGTACCATGTACTTTCACCTCACCTACAAACTTAAATATATTCTCTATCCTGACCTCTGGCAAGGTCTATTTTGACAGTCAGCAACTGGTAGCTGCTTCCTGGGTTAAAATGATCCAATCAGGTTGTCATATACTTACATCATCTAAACGATCATCCCTGCCTGACTTCTAAAACCACCACGTGAGTCAGTTTCAAACGCTTAATTTTTGCTGGTTCTTAAGCAAAAGTAGAATGTCATACTTGTCTCATTATCCAAAAGTTCCCATAAATTCTGCACATTGACTTTTTATAAAGCTAGGTGCAAAATACAGTTTTAATTAAGAAAAGATGCAAGAACAGTACAGCGACAAGTAGCTAATTACCACAAGGTACACTTAAAAAGAAAACCAAGAAACCAAGCTGTTTTGCCTGCATTCTCTTTACATTTGTTCCTACCATAGAGTGAAGTGCCTGGTGAAGAGAGCCCTGCAGGTGCACACAGAGCTCAGGAACAAGGGTTAGGTCATCACAGGTATTGTGACGGTCTTTAATCACATGAACTCCCACTGATTCTTAATTAAAAAAGATATTTTTCCTACAACCCTGGAGGAACTGTGATGCTATTAGATGGTTTTCAAAAACAAAGGTCTAGAGAAGATATCTATAGCAAATATATATACAATGAAATCTATAGCCAATCTTACTTCATTGCGTACTAGGTATACAACATGGAAAACTGTCAATCATACTTCTCACTACAATTACATACTACAAATAGCATTCTACTTAACTACTTCATTAATAAGCTGTGCAGTTATAGAGAGCAGATAATGCTTGATAAGCATGCGAGTATAACATTCAAGTAACTTTATAAGGATGAAATCTAAACCAAAAGTAAGAACTCAATAAGTTTTCTCCTCAGGATGGAATTCTATAGGAAGAACTTTGCAAAGGCTGCTATAAAAATCAAGAAATACATCAAAATATGAAGAACTACTTAAAATGCCAGAGATTTACACATGAATATCACTTAGCATTGCCTGATACATAATTAAGTTTACTACAGGTAAAATATACAGCCAGACACGGTTGCAGTTGTAGATGCTATCCTGAACTTCAAAATCTCAAAATTCTGACTGCTGGGCGCTTGCTGCCAGCATATGGAAATTAAAGCAAAGTTGTGACAAATTTTTACAGCACAAGTATTTCATGTTCGTGTGGTATTTCCCTTTTAGGCTTAACAGCTCACAAAGTAAACAAATAGTTTGAAGAGTGATAAAATGTTGTTTTACACTAATTTGGATCATTTGTCAATTGAAACGCAGTTTTATGCAAAACACTGATGGCGATATGCCTCTCCCAAGTGTTCAGATTTCTACCCAGAATGCATAATAATAAGGAAAATATAGTTTAATTTAGAATATGATGGCCTAATATTGTTAGAAGTTAGCTAACACAGAACAGGAAATCATAGAATATCCCCAGTTTTAAGGGACCCACAAGGATCATTGAGTACAACTCCTCGCTCCTTGCAGGACTACCTAAAAAAAAATAATAATCAAATGATGGTTTAAAACTTTTATTTCTTTACTTAGGCTTGTTAGTTTGGAGCGGTGGAGTACTGGTTTTGCTTGTTTTGCTTTTATTATTATTATTAACTAGGCATATGTTTCCCCAAATAAGAAAGAGGTTATTGGATTTCCGGTTATAAGCTTAAATCACATAGAAAACTACCATTTAGAATTATGTAGATAGTACAATTTAATTAAATTTATCTTTCTTATTTCATGATATCTTTAAATTTAGTGCAATTCCTTAGACAGAAATACCCACTAAACATCTCATTCAACACAGAAGCTGACCACTGTAAATAACTTTATATTTTTGACAGCAAAAATAAAAATGCTTCTCCTTTTATCAGTGCTCCCCACAAATATAAAAGCAAGGCAGAAAGAACTTTCAGCATAGCACATTTTAAACAGAAGTCCAATTAAGAAGGAATGATATAAATTCACATGCAAAACAGAATCCCCCAAGGTAACTTACCTCAATGTCTTGTAGGCTGAATTCTTTTTGATCTTTAAAGTTTGCAGCGCCTGCACTCAGTTCCATCAGCATTTTTGCTATTTCTGGTTTTATTGCTGCTGTGAGTCGACTCGCTGCTTCCATGACATGTTCCTGCACGTCTTTCAGTTGCATAGCTGCCTTAGAATAGTGAGAGTTCCTAAATACACTGCTGAAAAGGTCTGTAAGGAAAGTGCTCGTACGGCAAAATACGTTGAGTGCATCCAGATATTTGGAGATTCCCTGCTGGATGTCTGCAATCGGAGTAGTATGGGATACAGGGTGGTTGCAGCTGCCCGCAGCAGCTGAGGAGACCAAAGGGGATGCTGGGCTTGTAGATGCCAGCGGTGCGCTCAGGGTCCTGCCTAGCTCAGGCATTTGATACTGCTGGTGTTGCTGCACTTTTTGCTTGGACCCGCCAAGCAAAAAGCGCCGCTTATAGTCCATTTTGCTTTCTTGTGCACTACAGCAATACATAAGTGAGTGCTTGTCCGAAGATTTCTTGAATTAACAATCACTTGTCAAATTCCTTCCCGAAATAGAGTTATGTACAGTAACAGTGGAGGACTGTGTACATAGGTTTCACAAAAGGCATTTCAAAAAGGCAAGTGTCTGTATAATCTGTATCAGCAGTGAGAAAGGCAGCAGATTTGCTGACTTAGTATTTTCAGTGTTCAGTGCAGCCCTGCTGCAGTTATAAACTGTACTCAGAAAGCAAGCCGAAATATCTTAATAATGCTCTGTCTCATTTGGTATCCCACTCTGCACACAGAAAAGCAACACTGGAGCAGAGAAGTTATCGCCTACAATTTCTTCATGAGCATATTATTGTCACTTGCTGTTAAGTCTACAAAAGTTATTTTTGTCAACGCAAATAATATTTTTAGAAGCAATGCTTTAATACATTTTTCCAATTAGTAGTATCGGGAAAAGTGGAGCAAACCACCGATCAACAGCGATTATAAAAGCAGTGCAGAGGCTTCTTCCTTAAAAAAGCAAATCCTTATGTCAGCAGATCAAATATCTTCAAATGTCTTGACAGATCCAGTCTGCCAAATCAGTTTACTTGTAGTGTCTCTTCTTAATACTGGAGGGAAAAAAAAAAAATCTGGACTCTGTTTACAGAAGACTTTGCAAGTATAAGCTACTAAAAATTAGAGTGTTTATTATTGCAAGCCTTCTTCCCCTTTCCTTGTTTGTTGAGGTAGTTGTTTCCGTTGTAACATAAAGAAGTGGTGCTTCCAGACTGCACTTGCCCTCAATTGTAGACTCGGAACAAAAATGCACAAATGTATTTGTAAGGCCTCTAGGTCATTTCCTGTGAAGGAGAAAAAAAAAAAAGTTTAAAATGTTATGGAACAATGAGAAGTTTTAAGATTTTAACTCCTGCAGTGTCCTGGTATACTTCTTGAGGCACGTGTTGTCGACAATACATAAGATCGAAAGGAAGGGGGAGTTGCACTGAGTGTTCAGAAGGCAGTTACAAGCTGGTATCGTCATGTTACAACACTGCTGAGTATTTTGTTATTAATTCTCCCATCCTAGACTGTCAAACTTGAGACTAGTAGTTAATCCCCACTGCAACCCTTATGCAGTTAGGAACAGAAGAGTCTATTAATGCAGACCTCAGGAGGAGTTAACCACATTTTCTAACCTTATCCTTTTCAAATAATTCAAGAGTTAAGTCAATGAAACCTTTTTTCACATACCATAATTCATTGCAGAAATCTGAGACTCCCATTCTTTTCAGTAATTTACTAAATCAGACACTTTTTTTTTTTTTTAAAAAAAAGTACAACAGCAGAGAATCTGTCTGTATCCTCACTGAGATCCTGTTTCAAGATGATGGCGTGTATCTATCATAGGGGCAAGATCTTGTATGAGACAAACTTGCCTAATGGATTGGCCTGGACAGCAATCTCACCTGACACAAAAGTGGGGAGGAAATACAGCCACTAATACCACCCTACTCCTACCGGCAAACTCAGGCACAGCTGGACAGCCAAAAGCACTTTCTGGAAGGCATTTGTAGGGAGGTGAAGAGAGCCTGAGCAGCAAGAAAGGGTCAGTTTGCAGCAGGTGACATTCAAGGCCAGAACTGGAACTTTTGAAAAAGGCATGAAGATCTTTAGGTCCTTACTCTTAGCCAAACATAGCTCCTAATTCGACAGGGTCTGGCATCTCATGACCATGTATACAAGTTAGAGTCAAATATACAATGGTGACAGATATCCTAGGAGCTAATTTGCGTATCTTTATGTACAGATAATTTTGTATATTATATATAAAATATGCATGTAGATTTATTTTTAATGAGTGTGTTACGGTGGGAAACCCCATACTAGTGTCCTGAACAGTTAACTTCCTCCCTTTGAGAGAGAAATGTCCTATTTCTAAAAAGAACAAACAAAAAAACAACACACAACAGAAAAACCAACAACCCTCTGATTTATAGTGTCAAGACAGTATCAGAAGTATAATGTAGAGATATACAATTTGTCCAGTCTATCTATTCCTAGGTATGTCACACTTTAAGCCACTCTCTCCTTCTCCTACACATATATAACTCGATTTGATCAAACAAGGACATTCTTTTTCTTACTGCATCAATTATGACTTATGACATTAGCATCAAATAGTAACTCTTTTTTTTCCCCTGAGCACTTTGAAGAATAATCTAGATTTAATAGGAAGGAACCCTTTAATTCAACAACAATATATTTCTTTAGCTATTACATTGAAGATACAAAACTTGTACTAATGTTGTCAAAACGGTTGGGGAATAAGGATTTTATCTTCAGTCAAAATTTCTTCAGACAGGTGGAGAAAAACTGTACCAATTTGTTCATACAGTGTGTTTTGACATATGTATGAAACAAAACTCACAGAAGAAAGCAGGCAAGACGCAGCAGGACAGAACAACATAAAGGGAGTGGGATAGTCTCACACCCACTAAAACAACAGACGCATAAGTTTTTCAGGAAGTCGCTGCTGCAGATGGTTCTGCTTCTGAGATCTAGAGCAAATATTCTTTTATATTCCCACTTTCTAAAATGTGATAAACAGATAAAACACAGAAGACATTCCCATATGCATTTCAACATCTTTTAAAGTACTTTGAGCTGATTACTTTATTTCCTAATAACTAACTTTACACTTCTATCAATGTTCACACAGTGCACTGAAGTGCAGTAAACCCATTAAAATGGAATTTTCTAGGTCTCAATATCATATGCAAAGCTGAAAACATTTTCCTTCTTGTTTTACAAGCTTCAGTGCCTTACAGTAAAAAGCATGATTAAATTGTTTTTCTTGATTGCATAAAAATGTAGACAGAACAAAAGAGTTGGTTAATTTATATGCATTGTATAAGTAAATTGGTGATTATTTTCCCTAAGTAGACATGATTTTCACATTGCAGATGAAGTTAAGAAATGATCATGAGACATCTAAGTGTTAATTAGTGCCAGAAGTAGAAAAAGCTAATAAGGAGGAGTTTGAGCTATACAGCACTGAATTAGACAAGTATATTAGAGATGCACCATGATTTGGTTCTTCGGATTAAAGCCTTTCGGGATCAAACTAAGGCACTGAATTGATAACAGTCCAATATTTATCTAATACATAAACCTGCTACACCCTAAGAACATAAGTGAAATGAACAGAAAAAATGTTTTTGTATTTCCTACAGCTATAAGCAACGATGATAGATCACTGTTTTACTTATAGACATTTTCATAGTCAAATCTGTAAGAACATATCCAACTCTTCAATGTTTCATAGGCTTCAAAAATTCACTTGTAATAAAACCTACACAAAAACTTAAAGAGGACAGCTTATGTCTTTAGCATCTAAGATACACATTTATTTAAAAAGAAAGCAACAAATCTTGATATTTCTCGACACTAGAGATGAGAGTAACACTACATGTATTACGCATTCTATAATGAGACTCCAACATGCTATGTATAAAGTAAACACTCTTCCTTTTGTATCTTTTCCTGAAAAAGTGAAGAGAAGACCGTTCCCACGCTCCCCCTCCCTCCCCAGTGCTACGCCTCCACCACTGCTCTTGGCGCATGGACTGAGTGGGGACTCCGCATTTTAGCAATTTGAACTTGACGCCAATCCAAATCTTGCTATACTAGAAAAAATTCAAAGGATTTCTTTCTGGTGATACAAGAATAGCATATTATCTGTCCAAAATATAACTGTGAAGTTTTTATTTCATTTTGCAGAAAACACAAATATTCAGAAATCAAGTATAGAAGACTGAAAAAAGTTATCATGCCACAAATCAAAAAGTTGTATTCCTTCCTTTCAGTAATCAGGGCCAAAGTGTTGTTCATGTACAATGAGAAGTTATAAATCGTATTAATATGTAGTGTAAAACAAGCTCCATATTGAATACTATCCCACTGAAAGTGGTAGAATGCTACTAAAAAAGCTCATGACATCGCTTATGTTCTTATTGTAAGGAGTTCCTGCTATAGTTAAGGAATCATTGTGTTTGCACTACTTGAACTTCCACAGACAACTGAGCAGATGTCTGCACGAGTCGCTCTATCTAAAAACTGCCACATTTACATAGAGGAAACAAACTGCATGAGAATGAGTGAATATGCAAATCAAATTCATGATTCTTTTTTGACATATAGTATCTGAATTTTTTTTTGCTTAGATACTTCCCAAGAAATCAGAAGTATTTTCCCCAGCTTCACTGATTGCAAGAGACACAAAAGAACATGGAAGACTTTCAGACAAACAGGATTTGGCACCTTGCAGTTTGTCTTGCATGAGCAACAAAGGGTCCGTTCCCCATCTGTCCCATATGTTATTACCCTACTAGAAGAGGAGGCAACTTTTTCCCTGAATCAATACAGGAAATTAAGTAGAGGAACCAGTGAATAAAACATACAGGTCTATCACTAGTTAGTTACACAGTTACCCATACTGTCAACTTCCTTTCAGCCAACTTCATTCATCATCTACATAAATGTTCTGTAGGCCTTACTGGATAAGAAGTTTTGGATCAAAAAATATTTTTCATGCTTTAAAATGGGGTCTGATCTCAATTTTAAGAACTGCTCGCAAAGGTGGTCTTTATCAAGTCTGTTGGACTTTCAGTGAATGTGCAATTGTATACTATACATGTATAACATATATACAAATAAGATGAGCTGAAATACTTGTAACCTGAGCTAACTTTTTTGAGAGTAACACTTCTAAGTATTGTACCTTGTTTTTTGTTTTATGAGATACACGTTCCAAAGCTCAGGATGAACTTATCACCACAAGCACCATTCACATAAAACGACTGAATACAGAAGTAACTAAATTCAATTAATATCCCCCCCAAAGGATACTCCAAAAGAAACAACCCAGAATGGCCAGATCACTTACCAGGAAAAAGCCTGAACAAACAAAGCCTTCTGCAAGGCCAAAAGGTCAGCGAGCTGCCAGAGTCAGGGGCCTCCTGTCAAGAGCACACCAATTCCAACTTCAGTTACACAAATTTGTGCAAATCCAAGTTACTCTGCAATCAGTAATGTGTATATTGAATCCTATACCTAGCCAGGCTACCCACAGTCCAAATGTGGATACCTTAGAAGAAATCCCAAATGACCCTGGACATCTGAATAGCAAATCAGGAACAGAACGGTAAGGAAAGCCCCCACGCAATTTGCTCAGGACCAGTCTCCCAACATCCCCACCACCAGTGGGCTCAGAACTGAAAACATTACCCAAACAACACAGATTTGTGTACCAGCACCTCGCTCTACGACTGGGAATGCACTCGCCAGCCAAACCCAGCAGCTCAGAGCAGGGGCTGCCTGTAGGAAGGATACCTGGCCCATCCCCACAGGTCACGAGGCAGGCTCTGCCACTCCCATCACCTTGAGCATCCTGCTGGCAAGGGCAAGGCGAAGGCGAGGAGAAGATGATAGCAAGGACGAAAGGGACAACAGCAGGGCATTTTGCAGAAGGCAGCACTGAGAGGCCCAACTATAAAAAGGCTTCAGGCCAGAAGTCTGCACTAAAGCAGACACGGTAGTTCAACAGGAGAAATGTGAAGTTAGTCCCAAATGGGGGCCTTGCAAACTAGATTGCACCAGCATGCTCAAGGTACAAATGAATCGCATCAAATCTTCACACAGGCAGAAGAGCCAAGGCTGTGTACTGTGTAAGAGGTTATTTTCTGCTTCTCCTCTTCGATAGGCTACTAATTGTAGATAAGAATACAAGTGAACTAAGACAGATAATGGAAACTATTTCCTTTGAATAAACTTTTCGTGATCCTAGTAAATTAGCAGGTTAAAAAAAACAGCCTAAAAGTAGCCCCCAACTACCTTTTATTGTCCTCCTGATTTTAAGAAAAACATCAATATAGAAGCCTCACAGATTTTAACTGGGAGTCGATTCATTTTAAGCTATCCCAAACTAAAGATGTATTACATCCACAGCAGAGCATGTTTAGCATCTACAAAACAGATTGATTTAAAAACACTAGAAATCAAAATCCAAATGCCAGAGAAATAAAATAGAATTCATTAACAAATTTCATAACCTGAGAAATTCAATTCTGCTTTCAACTAGAACATCGCCACTCTTAATTAATATGCTGTATCTATCAATATTTAAGTTGCCATATCAATGACAATGAGAATATACAGGAGTTTCTCAACAACTGTATAATATTCAATCCATCCATAAAAAGAAACAGCATAGAATTAAGCTACATTACTTGGATTGTCATGCAATTAAAAACATAAGTTTAAAACAAAAAAGTATACATATTTCTGGAAAATTCTAAGTTATGTTTTCGAAGGAAGCTTATATAAACATAGCAATAACAAATGTGCACCACAAAAAAACATCGTATTAGCTTGTTGAATCTGATAAACATAGTAAGAAGTTACCATAACAAGAGGTTACTTCTCATATACTAGTTATATATGAAAGGTGACAAAAATATGTTTCATATTATACACATTTTAATCCAACCTTCCTGCTAGGAATTCAGCATTTTTGATAAGGTGTTTTTTGTTTTGTTTTTTTTGCTTTTTGTTGTTGTTTTGTTTTGTTTGTTTTAAAATCGAGCGATAACAACTTGCACACTATATTAGTAAGAAATAAGTTAATCAGGTTTAGATGCAGTTTTGATCAGAGCTAACACATTCTGGTTATTCCTACAAAACTACTGAAGTCCTTCAGACTCCAGCAGCAGTGGGACAGACTAACCTGCTGGATATTTCTACACACCACTATGTTCGTGCACAGGGAGGTTCAACAAAAACAGCAAGCTTCTCTTTGTGTTACCTTCTCACGCTGGGTTTATTTCTGATCTGCAAAGCCAGTACCTGCTCCTATTCACCAAAGGTGAAAGTTCAAGATCATCTAAGGTGAGACCGAGACCTTCCCTCTCACCTGCAGGCAAGCACATCATCATCCCACCTCAGTTCAGCTCCAGCAGTTTGGGCGGGAGGAGTGGGGGCAGAAGGGCTATTTCCAGCAGAGCCAGCAAGCAGCTTTGACATACTGCACTATCGCATGACCTCTAAAAACCAACAAAAGAAAAGGACGTGATTTTATATCAGCATAAACCAATGACAGAAATATCCCTCAAGAATCATCTTTCTAGGATGTTGAGGGAACAGTGTGTTTCAGGGAGGACAGAGCAGATATCAGCTTTATCAGGACTAGCCAGCACTTGATTAATAACAGAGCTTATACTTCTGGAAGAAACTCTTAAAAAGAGTGTTCTTTGTGCTTTTTGTTTGTTTTGTTTTTTAAACTTTTCAGGATAATATAAGAGCTGAAACTATGTTTTGAAAATTAAACAAGAATGGCCATCTCCAAGTAATGCTGACTGGTGGAAAATACACATTAATCTCTGACATCAACTCACTTATTTTGCACCTGTAATTTCTTACCAACACATCATAAATACTGAAAGCATGCAAATGCTTTTATAAGGGTTGACAAGTATCATTATCTTCACCATCAGGGCAAACAAGGCTCAGTTTCTCAGGGACTTGCTCCATGCAGCTGGCAGGATAGAGGCACAATACAAAAAGCCCGCAGCCCACCAGCGACAGCAGGGAGAGGAAGCCCGTCCTGGTAGCTCAGCCTAGGGGCAGGCACCACACACCACCAAAGCCCAACTACTTCCAGGCAGGTGCCCATACTCAGGCTACGAAGCCAAAAGGAAAACCAACCCCGCTTTTCAAGGCTGATAGCCCTTCTAATGGGGTAGGCTGCCGCAGCACCTCTTGAATTTTAAAAATCTATTTGAAGAGGGCAGGGGGAGAAAGGGGAAGAGAGAGAAATAGCCTAATATACCAATATCGTCTTAGTTCTTGTTAGCTCATAAATTGCTTGTTGGGATTCCTTCCTGGCTGCTTGCCCAGAACAGTTGGCGGGGAAAAAAAAAAAAAAAAAAACAACAAGAAGTAGGCAAGCCAATCCCTAGTGAACCCATAAAGCTCCCACTGGAACATCCTCCTTCCAGGGTCTACCCTTCCTAATACTAGCTCACCAGATGCTCTGGCCCACTCTCCTGGCTATTCCAGGGCTGTATGTGTGTCAATAGCCACAGTATTAAAACTGTTCAGTGTCTTCCCTGCCACCAGCTGGGGACCATAACTCACAGGGCACACTCCACAGGGAGTAAGTAGTTTGCCTTAGTTTAACTAGACTGAGCATTCTGTTTAGTTGTATATAAATCTAAACAGACCAATTTGTTAATACAGAACCTGATTTTCTCATTAGTGGTGAAGCAATTACAAATGGAAGCATGGAGATTTATTAAATCTAAGTGGGAGGCTCCAGCAACTTCACTTTATTAGCTCGTCAAAGACAAATTTCACTGATGAAGTATCCACCTAATATTTACAGGCAGGTCTCAACTAATTTATTATGTTTTGCCTAGGCCTTTTTTCCTCTCAAAATGACCTCCCTCAAAACAAGACTGTTAGCTTACCGGTGCCAATTTGTAGTTTTTGCACTTGTACTGAAAAATCCTCCAGAAGCACAAGTATGCTACACGTCCTAAATGACAAGCAAAGACGACAGTAGTCCCGGCCCCTGCACTCAAAGAAACAAATCACCAAAGACTTTGTCATGAAAACCACTCAGAAACAAAGAACTGGAGAAGGCTGAAGAACACCAAGTTTTCAGAGCTAGGTAAGCACTGAGGGTCTTGACTGCTCAGCACCATACCACCTCGCTTCCAACTGTTTAACCATCCAGGAAAAAATCCATAGTCCCCAGGCATATAGCTATACTCCATATAAAATACACATGCAAGGTAGGTATCTCTAAACCAAATTCAGAATCAATATCCTGAATGGATTTTTCCAGGGCAGAGCCTACACTGTGTCAGGCAGCTTCTTACATTTTGTTTGAAGTAAAACATGTAACACAGAATGGCACTAACTCAAATCTCAGCAGTAAGATATGACAGCAAAAGGAAAAGCTGGTGAAAGGAATGTGTTAAACCAAACCTTCTTTCAGACTTGGGTGCCTTCCTGAACGTCAAAAATAGACGCCTGTGTCAGATCAGGATCACTGTTTCAACCCTCCCTTGGCAATAGGTGCTTACCTTATCTGTTTTAAAAACAGGACCAGTTCTCTTTCAAAAGACGACTGTGGGTGCAGAAGAGAAGGAAGAGAAGATAATGTCCACTCTTGATACGGTAGCTTAATAAAGCATTTGCACAAAGCATGAGAAATTCATGTCCAATGTGATTCACAGCCAGAGACTCAAGACCCATCTCTCTCATCTCCCAAAAGGATGCACTTAACATCAGCCACAAGCATTCGTGCTCTTGCTCTCTCAGAGCTGTATAATGCACTAAGACAAAAAAAGATTCATGGGAGCACAGTGAGAGTAAGCATAAACACTGTAACCTCTCCATAAAAAAAGACACAGCTCTGCCTCTCAATATATTGTCTACAAAGTTCTTTGATTCTCACCAGTACCTCCAGGACTGCTTGGGAAAAGATGCCTGCCCTCTCTGAAAGCAAGCCATCTGAAAAAAATATGCTTTTCTTCAAACGAGTGAAGTACTGAAGACCATAGTTTCAAGGAAGAGACGGAAAGCAGACAACTTCTAGACAAGTCTGAGAATAAGTTCACATCTATTCCTATAAATGACATTTTTCAGCCACAGACTTCCCTTCCTGCTGAAGGGGAGGCAGGAAAAAGAGGCTGAACTTGAAAAAAATCTCATTCAATTAAACCATATGTGCAACAGCAATATTAGTTGGCAAGGCTTGTGCATCATGGTCCGGTTATGGCCATTTCAGATAACTTATCCCTGCCCTCTGCAAACATCTTTCCTTCTAAACCCACCCAGCACATCACACACTCATGGATGTACTTAAAGTCTTTCTAAACTACAGCAGAAGCCATCTATGTATTTCTTAGTCAAAACGCAACAGCAAAAACAAGTATTAGGAAAACAGAATATAATTGGTTTTTAGTTCTCTGATAAGTACAAAATGAAGGTTTCCCATGCTTCCGCAGAAGGCCAGCTTTTACTTCGAGGAGGGAACATGACACACAGACACACACAGACACACACAATATCCCAGAATCTCATAGTAGACATTTCAAACCTGGAAGCAGTTGGGGCTCACTTCAGCAATGGACTACAGCATATGATTAGTTCCAGTAAAGTCAGTGGTATCTCTCACATACTCAAGTACCTTGTTAAATCACGAATTATAGTTTTCCTGTATATACAAATGCCAGATGTATTTTTCAGTATTATCAAATGGGAAGAGAAGCTTTTAGTACACATTGTAAAATGTATGCTAAAAATTTCAATTAAACTTTTTCCTTGCCTAAATCTCTAAAATCTAACTTTTTTTTTCCACAAATTGCTTTGAAAAGCTTAGTTACTGCTGAGTCAGCATAGATCAATAAACTGAAGAGGTCTCAATGTACACCTTTATTCCTGCTGGCTTAAAATGATTTGTTCATGGTCTCAAATACTTCATAAAAAGTTTCTGCATCCAGGAAAATGGGAATGGTTCCCACCCTTTGGCAAAGTGCTTACAGAAATAATTGAAAGACACTCTATAAATGCTACCTTCAATGTCTTCTTTCAAAGACAGGTTCTTCTGAGGAAGTTTTCATTGCCCCCAACAAGTTCTATCTTAAACAAGACTTGAAAAGACAAGTGGAAGTAAGAGCCCAAGTCAAATACTACAGTGTTTAAGCATGACATACTACATACACTACTATATATATACACACAAAGAATGGCATAACTTTACAGGACTGAGGGACTAAAATAAGAGATGAGATTTGTTATGGATAAATTTATCAACTTGTACGTGGGAAAAACATTCCTAGCTTCACACAGAAAGTGATGGGCTCTGGCCTGATCTTGGTGTTAACAACTGTTTTTGCTAAAATGTCAGCCTGATGATGAATATAAGAGTCAAAAGATTAAGTCTTACAATACAAGTTATTAGCAAAGGAATGGGGGTGGGAGGTTGGGAAAGCCAGAAAACATAGTTACACCCCTACAAATTCACGTTTTACCCACACTTCAAATGTAATGTGCCATTCCGGTCTCTGGATTCTTCTTCCACACAGGTCCCTTCAACTTAATAACAGACCAGCTGCAGGCTCAGGGAACCCTGTATGCAGCAAATCACTGAAGACAGTTTTAAATGGATGTAGGCCACAAGTTTACCCTGTTCTTGCCTTTCCCTAGGCATCCGTTTATAACCACCATGGGGTTAGACAAGGCTGAGTTAAATCAGTTCTGAAGTCTGAATCAACGTGGCCATTTTTGACTTTCTTATTCACTACAACTTAGTGATTATCAAAAGCAGCAGATCACAATGACATCGTACTTACAACTGCTCTGAAACAGCTGATTGATCAGAAAATACTCCTGTTAATTTTTAGACAAGGCTTCCAGACAAAATAGATACTACACTTCATAAATGCCACAGTACTCACACTGACCAGCATACACACATCTGATTTTTTTTCCACTGAAATAAATATTCCTAAACCAAATTTCTAGGCAGTTTTAACCAAGTTTGTGATGCTATACAACTTTAAAAAGAAAACCCAAACTCAGAGTCACTTCAGTACACAATGATTTTAGTGGTGTTAGACAAAAGTAATGCTTCAAGGCAATGAAAATTATAAACTGTCAATACTTTTAAAGCTCTTCTATGAACAACACATTTTTGAGTACTAGAAGCATGAGATAGATTATGTACAGAAAATCCTGTGAAGCCTTTATAAGATTTCTTCAAATTTTTTGTCTGTTTGTAGCAAGGATGATGAAACCTTTCAAAATATTTGGAGTAACTCAACACCAACCATCTTTCCCTTCCCAAATTACTATGCTGCTTCTAAATTCTCAGCACTTGCCTCAGAATACATCTACAACATTCTCTTGATACTAGACTACATCAAAAAAAAAAACAAAACTGCATGTTCTTAGTTGCAGCAAATATACTGATCCTCATCCACTTATACAAATGAAATGGCTACTATTAGCAAGTGTTTCCACATGCAAACTCTTCACTTTTTCATATTTAGCGAGTATATTACCACACTATTTCCTTGTGACTAATACTTAAGACTAATCCAACATTTACTTATTCTCTTCAGTACACATTAGAGGCTTTATCTATTTTAATGTTTGCCTTCCCCCTCTCCCAACTCATTCATTGAAAGTCTCCTACTTGAAAATTATTAAGCATTCTGAAATATGTATTTCATCTCCAGAAATAGAGAACAGGAGTACATCATATCAGAGAAACTGACATCAGCACATACACTTACTTCTCATGACAGTTGCAACCAGGAGCTTTTTTGTCATCTAGTTAACAGAGATTCATGTCTCCGTACCACAACTCCTGTGTTCTGACTTTCCAAATGCTTTAGAGGCTTACTGTATTTGAGTAGCAGCAGATTCATCAGTAACAGCTGGAATTGTGCCCAGGAAAACAAACTATTCTATACTGAAGAGAGGGACATGATGATTAGGCCTTTCATATCCCTCTCATGTTGAAAATTATGGAATTATCAGAAAACTGTAATCATGAAAATGTTAAACTAAGGAGAATGTATTTTTATGGCAAATGAACATAATTATGTTTACCATATTTGGGCCTGAAGTTGGCTGGCAATTCAGTCTGTATATAGACAGCAATATCTGATTCACTGTCACAGGATATGAATAAACCAGAGCAATCCAGTGTGCATAACAGCCTCTCCCCTATAACAAAACCAAACATCAGTGTGTACATAATACTCCAAATGCATCATATAATACTACTGTAAATCACATAGTAGTTTAATAGTTTCAACCTTACTTCTAAAATCATTCTTGTACAAGATCTTTGTAACAGGAGACTTCTTGAAGCTGTCAAAATGCTTTGCTTCTACAAAATCTACATTTTTATACATTACATTATGTAGAAGTAATTTCTGTAGCTGATGAAGGAACAGTGGTGACAAGTAATTTGAGATCTTAAAGATTAAAAAACTCAAAATGGCAGCATGCATACTTCATAACCTTTCTTCACTTTTTCTAATCAAAAAAGCTGCTTATGTATCTTCAGCACAGCGTTCCCCTTCTCATTAAGACCAGAATTTATAAGTCTTAATTAAATATAGATGAGACCTAAAATAGCACTAACTCATCCTGCATAGTCGGGGTCAAAACACGATTAGTTACAAGATGAAATGTAGTAGCACCCTCCAGTTTTTAAATCTCTAATAAAAAAACAAAAGGGAAAAATATAGCTACATCTTGCCAGCTATAACCTTTTGCCCTCCGAGAACACCCAAAGCTTAGCACATATCTAGTTCTCCCTGCTTTACAGCAGACAACTTAAAAAACGTTCCCCTAGTTGCTCAATCTTCTGCAAGTCCCATTAACAACTGGTTCAAACAGAAGTTAAGCACCAGAGACAAAAGGATTCTCCTCCTGTCCTTCTTAAGCAAGTCTGTGTGTTCCAGCAGGTACCACCCCATGTTTACTACAATGGCAGCAGCTTAAATCTTTTCAGACTCCAGCATCTAGTGCCATCTATTAGCTGCTTCAGTAATCTTGCTTTCTATTTCGGTCCATAGAATAATTTGTTGCCTTTTATCCACACAACGTAAATGTCAAAACAGGCCACAGGTCAACTTAAAAATCAAAAAGCTGCAGACTGAATGCTGAGGACTGTTTGGGTAGTCTTAGGTCTCCATCCACTCCTTACACTGACACAGCTGTGAGAAATTTCTGGTTTCTTAGGCACTTAGACATTTGTTTTCTGCATTTATGTTCCCAGGAAGACTAGTTTGATTACAACTATTTTCTTTATATTAAAAAAAGCAAAAGGTGTTAATATTTTAGCAGACTACTGTTCTCCTGCTTCTTTAAAAAGGTTTACACTCAGTAATGAAGTTTATTTATTTCTTTCAATAAAAATAAATTTACACATTTGGAAAATAAATCTCACTGTCTATAATTAGTGTAGATGCTGCTAAGGAATATAAATAACTTAACACAACAGCAATTTGCTAACAAATGCATAGATGGAATTCCACCGGCACGTCTCGGCAGCACACGCAGCTCTGCCAGCTTCCAGCTTTAAGCTACTACATTAAGTACACGGCATGGAAAGGCACACAACAGTCAAACTGATGTTCAGATAAATACTGATGCCATTTGACGTAATGCGATTTTCTCTTTAAAAATGCACTGTTCTTGGGTTAAAAATTACTCTCTACACAACTCCCCAAATAAAGTTATCAATTGTTAAATAATTATCTGACCTAATTTACGACATATAACGCACAGTCAGACCAGCTTACCATGTCCTGAAAGTAGAAGTACTGACAGTTTTATATAAACAGCCAAGCTCTCATCCATCTGCATAATTTGTCACTGGGTTATTATGTGCCAAAATTTCTGCACTGAGTTGTGCAAGAAATCTCTCCCAGCAGAGCGTACAATGGGATATTTATGCTGGTATAATACATCTTGGAAGATAAACAGATGTCATCTTTTAACCCATAAAACAAATTAATATGTGATCTATTGACTACAAACCAGAGAAACACACCCATAATTGAACCTGAACACTTAAGCTTAAGCTTTGTTAGATCTTTCTGAAAACTCGCGTGTCCTTTTCCCTCTGAAGCACCTAGTGCCAATGGTCCAAGATACCATGCACATCGGTGGAAGATCCTAACTTCACTAACTAGGCATATCCACTGGTATATTCCAATATTCAATAACAGAGCTGATTTTTGTTCACAAATGAAGACTGGAAAGAAACATTTAAAATTTTACCTAGTATCTACTGATGCATCAATTATTTAAAAATAATTATCAGATGTGAAACACTAGGCTTACATTTAGGTGATTTAAGCCAACTAACACTCCTTTCCAGTAGCTTATGTTGGCAAAGGGCTTTCTGCTGCAGAAATTGCGACACAGCAGTGCTCTGCCAGCCATAACACATGGCAAAGATGCCAAACACATTTAGGCAACGTTTCAATACGAGCTGATGCATCTATTACTGATCCAGCCAGACCCCTTTCAAACACATTTCCCAAGTATTACGTTTAGCAAAAGCAACCTTTTCGCCACTGGGGCTGTTTGTGCAGAGGGCGTGCAGACGGCCCAGGCAGAACCACCCCGCTGGGACCAAGTGTTGCCCATGCCTAACTGGGCAGTGGCGAGTGATGGTAAGGAAAAAGTTACCATACATAACACTAGGTGCCCAGGAGATAATTGGCAAATTTTACGTAATATATTACAACAACTCCCCCAGGCACCCTTTTTAGCCACTGCTGGATTTCCTCCCTTCTCCCCATCCCCCAAGCAGGCTCCAAACCTTGAAGTAACCTTGTTCTATTCCCCCCCCAGAGACGGCTCCATGCCTGAAACATAACCTCTAATCTTATTTTCTATTTCTAGCATACAATTCACGACCCTTATCCCAATTTTTTTAAATTAAATATCCTCTGTGTTGCAGACTGTTTCCTATAGTCATGATAGTACAACAGACTACGTCAGAATTTATAACCATATGCTTCTTGTCGAGGACAATTTTACATTACTTTTAAGAGCATTAGAATTAGAAACATAGTATTTTTGTATTATAGGTTTAGAAGTCTTCTCTGAAAAAGAGGTTTTCAGTGCTGCTGCCAGTACTCCGCTGCAATGAAACAGCTTTATTTGTTGGGAGGTTTAGATAAAGACCTTAAAATACAACAGAAACGCATTTCAGGGCAGTCTGCAAAGCGAAGCATAAACTTACAGCAATTACAGCTACTTAGAGAGTATTTGCAGACATTAAGCTAAAGTCTTAAAAACTGCAGGGTTTCATTATAAAGGAAGTCTCCTCATCTAACACCATTTACTTATTAGACAGATTTTGCTTAAACCTGGGATTTTTTTTCTTTTTTGAGCAACGAAATCTATAGTTTACCGTTGATTCTGTAACATTACCTACGCAAAATATATTCAAATAAAAAATGCCTAATGGATCAAATGTCCTTCTAGGCCACAATGGCTGTGGTCAAAATTTATACTTCTAATTAGTTAGCACTACCCATAACCCCCTTTCATATTTTTATCAATAATATTTAATTTGAACAGTTGCTAGGGTGAAATGTTCCGCCATGTACAAATGTACAGAAGCACTTTGATACAGAACAACTCCCTGAAGAATGAAAAAATATTTTTCTGTCTCCAAAGTACTGAAGAAAAAGAGTTTCCATGATGCATCCCAAGCCTGGAGGTTGCAGTCTGACACTGCCATGCGCTCTACAGAGCTGCATAGTTACAAATACCTGTTTGCATTTTCATCGGCCACACACTAATTACTCTTCCACCTACCCCAAAATAACCTGTTTCAGTCCTAGAAAACACATCTCCTCGGAAAGCAGCAGGAATATATATCACTGTTCAGTTGGCTGTGCTTATTCCGCAGTGAGGGACAGATTTGGTCACTATGCATTAGTGACTACCTTTACTTACACACAGACAAAGTGAAGAAAAAAAAAAAGAAACAGTAAATTCCTATATACCACGTACCAAAATATTCTAATGCTTACACCAAGCCAGTAGATAGCCTTTCAAAACAAGACTAACTATATTGATATTACTTTCCTTTGATTAATCAGAAAGTTGATCAGCCTAGAATTACAAGAGCAAACAATTATCATTAGTAGTTCAAAAAATTACTTTCTGAATTATATTTTGGACATAATCAGTTGATGGGACAACTTGACTACACAAGCAAAATTAGGAAAGAAGAAATAATCTTTGGACTAACGCACGAAGTGCTACAACACGCTTTGTTAAATTTATATATTCTATCAACATGTTTTACAATAAATACAGTTTATTTTGCATTAGTCTGCACAGGCAGTTCTAATAAATACCATTAGTATGTTCTACTTTCTCTCTCCCACTCCTTCAGCCTATTCTCAGCAGGGCATCATTTGAATTTATTGGTAGTTCCACAGAAACTGAACTGCGCAAGTGGGAGGACAGCCTCCAGCAATTAAGAATAAAAGCAGAAAAGTGAACATAAATTAGACTAGAGAAAAACAAGTGTAAGAACTTCTTAAGGCAGCAGAGCTAGATTTTGAAACGAACTGGGATACAATAAATATAAAATATTAAAGTCAGAGTCATCTCATCAACATACTTATCAACAAACTTATCAGTTTATCCCACGAAGCAGAAGTTAGCATGATAACAGGAGCAGTACAATCAGAAGCAGCCCAATGTGAAATTCATTCCTAGGTGGCTACTAGGGAAAAACAACAATGCCATCTGTACTAAAAATAAAATGACATTGTCAACATAAATGAGAATTTCAAGTCAAGACTGCCCTTCCCTCAGCAAGAAAGGATGTTATAAAAACATATTTTGGATGGTAATTTCATTGAGTTTTAAGGTTCAGTGTCTGAAAGCTCCCCACCCCCCGTCACAAAATGAGGGCTAGAAACATCTCAAAAAACCTCACTGAGATTCTCATGTGAATGAATGATGGCCACAAAAATTTATCATAGCACTAGGAAACTATTTGCCGGTATGTTTTCAAAAAGGATCCTGTTATTCAAATGGAAAAAGAGTATCATACCATGACTGTCCAGCAACCCAAATAACTATTGCAAAATATTAAATTCATTAAGCATTTTATTACTGTGGTCTCCATAAAATACAAAATTAAAGAATATAATATTGCTTCTCAGATGTAAATACTTTAAAATTGTTTTCCCACAGTCTCTGCTTTTAGTATAAGAATTACAGAAACAATTCTGAAGTCCTCAGTGAGGACAGTATTAAAAAAGTCTTTACTTTTTCAAAACTGTTTCTACTCCCACCTTTCATAAACTTACCGGAACACAGTATAGGTGGTTTTAGTCACATAAGAATATTCTTCATTTGTCATAAAGCATGCCACCTACCACAAACTGTGAATCTAACGTTTTCACAGTGCATCTGATTCAGCACACAGAGCTTCCCTGCCAGGTGAATCTGCAGCCTGCTCGGAAAGCCACCTTCCTGCAAGAAGCTAGACACTGCTCTAACCAACGCCTCTCAAGAACACAGCCAGGGATTTTATATTTCAACACAGATCTCATCTAAGACATTCCCATATATTCATTATTTTCAAGTTCTTCCAACCCCAGTGGAACACTCACACGGCAGCTACAGCTCAGCCGGGCTGACTGGACAAAACTCACTGGCCCACCACTACGCCATGATCAACATTATGCACAACGGCAGCTCCCATGTCCCACACCATGGAAGCACATCATGGTGCTTTCAGGAAGCACGGGACAAAGGTGTCCTCTATCTTGTTCTCAGACACGTCTACTGAGAGGCTCTTAGATTAGCTCTAAGAAACCCTGAAGAATGTCACTTTGAGACACTGCGTATCTTTTTACAAAGTGTTTTGTTTAGATTTCAGCAAAGTGCAGAAAAGCAGTTAAAAAGTAGAGCCAACAGGCTAAGAAAAGGCTAAGCCACTGATAAAAACTACTTCTGCCTATTTCAAAAGGTAAGCGTTCCTCTGTCATTCAGTAATCAAGACAGGGTCACACAGTTCATTAAAGTATTTCCCTTCCAAGTTTTTCTCCCCATATTTAATTTGGTATCTAAAAACTGATGAATCCTTCAATATTTAGATGGCGTCCGTTCTGTGAGAAACGGGAAGGTATTTCCAACCACATCCCATGCAACTTTACCTGCTTACAGTTCCTAAATCTAGCCTTGTTCATACCCTGGTTTCTTTCCCCTACCCATAAATACATTTTTTGTTTAACATGTTTAAATACTTTACCTCCTCTTTCCTAACACAGGGAGATGTGCTTTGGGCAGAAGAAAAAAGGCAAACACTGTCTGCTAGCGTAGTCACTTCTGCCCAAGTTCCTCCATTGCTAAAGGACCTCTCCCTTCTGTCTAACCTGCAACAGAGTTAAGAGATAAAAATAAAAATAATGACTTTCCACACACGTCCCAGGAGAAAATGAGTGGAATTATTACTTGGGCAAAAACCTCACCTTATATTTGCTTTCAGATAAACAACACAGTAATAGTCCCCCACAGAACAATTAGCTGTTTGGAAAGAAGCTGCTAGACCTAAGAACTAAGTAAGGCTCACGTTTTCACTATTTTTCTTAACTATGTTCTCCATTTACAGATAATATATCTTCTTCCACATTTTTCCCCTTTTTGCAAACTCTGACAGAAAACTGAACTTGTGTGTACCCTGCCCCAGAGTTACTGATGGTACTAAAAAGTGCAAATTGCTACTGTACAATCAAAGAAAATGGCTAACACACTTCCAGGGAAGGATTTCTATCCATTCCTGTCTCCAAAGTATTATCAGGAGAAAAACAAAACAAAACAAAATTGCGTTACTACTGCTGCTGATACGCGTGCCTTCCAGGACTCTCTGTAAGGATCTTGCTCTATTTCTAGAGTTACTCCATTAGGCAATGACAATTCTATACTCCGCACAAGCTTACAACATATATCTATACGGGTCTCCCAGAGAACACTATAATGAACAAATGTAGGCACGCTAGATTTATTTTTTCCATCTTTTCCCAAGAAACTCTGTTTTTCCCTGTCTACTATAATATCAAGTCTGTAGTTACCTGCCAGTTCTGAACACTAAAAATCTCACTTTTTTTGCTCAGAAGTCAACACTATTGGTCCTATTTTCAATTTTCCCCCCCCGCTTTTAGATCCACCCCAGTAAGCTTAAAAAACACAGTATTAGAAATGCGTTCTTACAACTCACCAAGGTACTTATATTTGTTTTTATTCACAGGTTCTTATTCACAAGAAATATTTCCTGCTTACACGTAACAACACATCATGTAATATGCACATAACAGGTATGTGTTCTTTTAGTAAGAGAACTGAATTTCAGTGAATCATTTTCTCAAAATCTCCAGTTTAGAAATAAGGAAAATTACCTTTCTTCAAAGTGTCCAATAACATTACGTGGCTGGAGCAGACCATACCACTTTTTGCATTTATCAACTGTTTTATTAGGAACAATCTACACTAAAGTCAGAACTGGGACTAACTTCAAAGTAATATTTTATACATCAAGGGATTTTTACCCTCAACTATCACTCATGTATTTCTGTGCAGCAGGAGAGTTTAAGCCAAACCAAGTTTAGAACAACAGGAATCTCACATTTTCAACACGGCAGACTTCTCTCTGCCTCTCTCAGCTAACATTCCAATCCTCACTGTGCAATACATACAATCAGGAATATTTTCAATGGGAATTAAAGTGTAAAACAGGAAAAATAATAAAAGAATGAAAAAATCACAGGGAGAAGAGTATAGTGACCGGATTCAGCAGCATTAGAAAATGAGATGATTGTGGGTTTGGCAATGAAACTGATGGTTTTCTTTACAGTGTATGAATATGATGATCAAAATTAGCTTAAACTATTTATGGTGTCTCAAATGCTATTAGTAAGGCATTCTGTTGCTCTTCGAGTTCTTATATGCATATCATCATCTTAAACAGTACAGCCACTTACAAAATGCATTTGTATCTCCCCTTACAGCCAACATATTGTTCTCTGTCTGGAACAGAAAATTCCTCCATCGACTGTTTTTCATATCTTTCAGATTATTCTGTTGGCCTTTCTTTGCCTCTGAAGTCGAAACATGTAGACTCCATTTATGTAGACATTTTTTTCCTCCATACTTTGGACAAGACAATGGATTTGTATTGGTCAGAAGCAGTACTCAATAATGACAAAAATTGTTTTAATGTTATATTAAGCAATCTATATTGGTAAGTTCCTAGAAAAAAAACTGCTCAAGAAAAAATGCCAATCAAAAAATGTTGTGGCATCTAGATTTTTACGACATGCCATTGCCGTAAAAATTAGAGCATCTTAGCTGTAATTATGGCAGATTTAAGCTTGTTATTCATTAGTAAATGTAAAGTTTTCTCATTATTTGATAATTAGAAAAGATTACATTAAGACTTGACTAGGATTAGTTGCTTTGCTGCTGTTTCTTACTGTAGTCTCCAATATGAAGGTATTTAACAAGAAACCAAAGCCTTTGAACAGGGAAAACAAAACAAACAGAAAAGAAGCAGAAGGACAGGCATCCTGGTGTAAACACGAGTAAGCCACAAGTACTTGCCACACAACCTACAACTTACCACCAGTCTAAGCTGTGGCAACACCTTCTATATAGAAGAATGTAAATATCAGTTTTTTTAAAAAAAAAAAATGTAGTAAGTGAAAACAAAAAACAATTACTTTCCTTTACACCAGTTACAAAGCACCCATTTCAAAGCATTACTTCCTAAAGTGATGGTTCTTACCCAAAAGATACAGAATGCCTCATCAATGCTGAATAACAACAGTGCAAGAAAAAAAAAAAAAGAAAGAAAGAAAAAAAAGAAAAGAATATCTTGTATTTGAGGACACAATGATACATTTAAGTCAACCTGTCAAATGTTTCACCTCTGAGGAATCTTCTACAGCTGCAATTACTATTCTCTGCTTTTTTCAGAATATATTAAGTGGGTGTTCTGACATCACCAGGTTTGGACTATTTCAGATGGGTTATCATCTCTCAGAACGCTGTCTTTTGGGCAAAACGCTATCTGTCTATGACAGTGTAAGGTAAATGAAGCCAGTGAATTATAGGTCTTAAGTCAACGGTGCGATGCAAAAGGAAAAGAAAGAAACACCACACCCTAACAACACAAACCTTTACAGACATCTACGCAAGGGGATAGGAAGTTCATTAAGTCAACAGTGCTTTCAGGCATGATCAGGTTTTTCACATACTACCAAGCATTATAATCAATGTTCACACGTATCTAGTTGCACAATATTCACTCTATTGTCCACTGTTGCAAATTCTACCAGTTTAACTTTGCTCACGTTGTGATTCCTTTTAGAGAAATATATTTAGCAAAGGTAAAGCATGCAAGACGCCCCACATTCATAGAATTTATTCCTCAACACACTGAACAACTGGATCAAAATATAGCATACCTTCCTGTCTATGCTTGTAATTATGAGGACTGTATGGCTTATAAAATCTTAAGTTAGAAGAGAAAGGACCATAATTAGGTAGTGAAAAAAAATTCTTAAGCTACACTTACCCTTACTTTTCTTGATACACAATTTAATGTGCAATGAAAAACAACCAACACAGCAGGGACAAGCAACTCGTGCTCCAGAACAGAATATATCAAATAGCATATGTAAAGAAGAGAATGTATTACTACCCTGAAGCAACAAAATTTTTTTGAAAAAGAAACTGCTTCATCGCTGCTAAAACTTCCAGAACAAAATACAAATACAACTTTTTAAGCAGAAAGTGACTAACTGAAATAAATAATTTTCTTCTGTTTCAGGAGACAACTTAAAATATCAGTAACAACATGCTATAGCAGACAGAGAAAAGCATCCACTGGCTGAACTGCAAGCCTAAGAAAGCCCATAGAATTGTAAATATCTCAGGAAAAAAACACAATGTCAAGTAAAATTTTATCAGTCTTTATCAGAAGTCTTCTCCATATATCATAATGCACAAAGTTGAGGGCCACAAAGACTTTTCAAGTGGAACACATAGCAAAAGGTATGAGACAAGAAAAGGCAATCTAGACAGACATTTTCTATCAACAATTCTGCAAAGTGCAAGGGATGGGGAAACACACTTTAAAACACAAAACAAATAAGAGGGTAAGGACAGGCAATTCCAGAGAGACCAACAGCAACATGCAAATTTATAGATACTTGCTTAGAAACTGACTTGAGAAATATAGTTTAAAAACACCATCAACTCTGGTACCTGTAAGCCAATTCACACACCAAGTATTCAGTCCAGAAACACGTCTGGTTAAAGCATGCTCTTCAGAAAAGCATCCAGAATCAAAGACACAATGAAAGGTTTTAATGTAGTAACTCTGACATCAACAACTTAAAAAGTGTCAGAGATTCAGTGACAAAAACACCTCCTGATGCTCAAAAGACAGCACCTGATTTGAAAGGGACTCCTGCAGCCCTCAGCTAAAACCACGGTCACTGTGATATGGCAAGAGAAGGTAGAGTAAAAGAGTTGCTGGAGTCTTTTAACACACATACAGGGGAAATGAAATTAAGGGGCAAATCGCAGTTTGTTTTTCATTTGTCTGACCATCAGACAATTCTAATCAAACGTCATAAAACTTAACTGTTCCAGAAACTAAAATGGAAAAAGAAAAGCCTTTTCCTGCTGTGTCTTCAAAGGAAGAAAATGCACTTTTCCCAAAAACATTTCACTTAATCTCATGTGTCAACTACAGCTTTACTCTATCATACCAATCCATCGCCACAAAAATGTAACATTCCTATATAAAAACAAAACATGTATCATTAGTGGTTTGCAAAAGATTTCATGTCCAGCAACATCTGCAGAGCAATAGATTTCTCTTACCCAGACCAGGCTCTTTTCTAACCACAAAACCAAATATCAGATTAATTTCAAAATAGCACAGGTCAGTTGTACCACTTTTCCACATGGATAAAGCAAGAAGTGCACTTGACCAAAGACTGCCCAACTACATCATATTCTGTCCCATGATCCAAATTACTAATTCAGTTTTAAGATCAAATATTATATGAAAGATAACATTTAAATTAGAGTTGATAACTGCAGAACACACTTGCTAAGAACTAGTGAACAAACCCATGTTAAATTCATGGTCAAATCCTCACAATTTTATATGAAGTTTGATAACTACCTAAGTTATTTTGTAATAACTTGTCTCAAATTTTACAATACTTGCTCCTCTTTGGACCTGAAATGAGGTTAAAAGTGCTGAATTTGACATCACAATCTCTTGCCCTGTAAGTTATTGCAACATTTGGGCAAAAAAGGTTTATTACGAGATCTAATTGGATTGCTTATGAGAAAATGTTTTCATTCTCTTCCAGAAAGCAACACAAGACATTCAAAAAAATTGGAAGCTCTCTGGGCAAGGACTCTTTCTACAGTTTAATACAGAACCAAGCATATTCCCAATAACAGTATACGTGTTCTTTTTCCAGCATTTTGTTCTAATAACTGGCATTTCCTCCCAGCACCTCATGCAATTTTTATTAGCATGGAAGTCTCTTAAGAAAAAGAAGCCATAGAATCAAAAGTCTGCTTACACTTTCATTACTGCAGGAAATTTCATTTTTAGTTAATCTAGCCCTGCTCTTCTATATAAAAACTTCAGCAGCTTCTCTTCAAAAGTAACTAAAACAGAAGTGCAAGTTATAATACTACCAAAACTTTAACTCTGCTTGTATCATAACTTGTGTCTCTGCTCTAGTTGCTGCCCAGTACAGTTTATTTGTACTCCACTGTGACTTAGCAAAGTACGTCAGTTTGCTCTCTGCAGGTGAAGAATGTACGAGTATCTACGCAAACCTCTGCTTTCCTGCCAACAACAGTGGCAACCTGGCAGTCTCAATGATTTCATTTGCACTGTTCAGAACTGAACTCAGTCAAGTAAAATTCTTATCACTAACAAATCCTATACATTTTTTTCATTGTTTGGTCTCCATTAAATAAATGAAAGTTTTAAGCTTTTCTAAATGATATACGCATATTTAGCTTTAGACCCATTTTTGGCACAATGTTAAAGCTCTCAACTACATCATCTGCTTGTAAATGGTCATTTCATGCTGGAAAAAGCGTAGAACTTATTACCTTGTTATGCAAATATTTGCAAACTATGTTGTTCAGCCAAATGAACACAAATATCTAACTACATCTTTGGTAAGAGGCTAAATACATTTTTTTTTTTTCCAGAGCTACGAAACATGCACTGATGAAGTTGGATTCTGCGTAACATATTTGCACAGTTTTAGTTAACAGTGTTCTATATTATCTGGCCTTAACTCCTGCTTGGACAAAGAACTGCAGACCACTCAACAGTAGGCAATACTGCTATTCTTCGCTCCAACTAAATAAATAATCTATTCCTGTCCTCAAGATCCTTCCATTTATTTATTTTTACTAGACACAGGTGCCTTTAGCAGAAGACAAAAAGATGCGTTCATTTTTATGTTCATTTGACATACATGGTTTCATCTGATCATTTGGAGGTGATGAACCCATTCTATATTGAAGTTACCTGTCGAGATGCATGCAGAAAAATATAGATTATAGATCTGGAAGAATGAAATTTTTAACTAGTCTCTTCCTCCTTGTGTTCTTCCTCCTTCTACAAAATACCATCTGGTGCAAGACTTGCAAATACCATTCTGAGAAAAATTTTGAAACACTTAACATGAAGATCATATTCCTTGATTCTTTTGGCACAGAATTACATTTACTCATACTGATCTTTCCCCCATGATCTTCAGTGTTTTTCACAAGCTTTGAGGACGCAGATACAAGGAAAGTCTTTCAACAACAACAAGAGTTGTTTCTGTGTCTGTCCCTGCTGGTCACTACAGCTTTCACTGGTTTTCAGCATTTCTGTAATATGGTTGGGCTACGTAAGAAGAATTTCTAGCATCTTCAGGATGAGATTGCCAGCTTCAAGTATTTTTAAGGAACATTTTAAAATATTACCTTGTACTTATACTCTTTGGAAGAAACACTTAAAACATCTCCAGATTTTTCTGGAATGTGAGCTGCAGACATTCAGGTGCTTTATCTTTCTCTGGGGAAGCTCTTGTGCTTGGACTCAAACTGTTCTTCTAAAGTGCAATCAGCCAAGTTCTATAATCTGTACAGAAGTGCAGGAAGTTCAACTTTCATAAACAAGAAAAATACCTAGAACATTGCGCTGAATACCTTGGTATCAGACAGAGCATGTGGACATGCTTGAAAGGGCATAATTTTACCCCAGTAAATCCTGAGGAATTCCTAATACTATCCAGAAACTCGCAAACATACCAAGTTATGACAGTGAGGTAATCTACTTGAGAAACTAAAAACAGTCAGTTTCTGAAAGAATTAAAGATAGATTTCATTGCTAGATTACTCTCCTGCAGTAACAAAAGCATGAATCACACTAGGGATGGCTTTGGGGAAGTAAGGAGAGAAAAGGTCCATACCATTCCTGTCTTTCTGTTTTTCTCCTGTGCTCTCCTCTACAACACACTCCATACACTGCTTTAAAAAGTCCCCAAAATATAGCAT
The DNA here is from genome assembly GCA_013399115.1 of Anseranas semipalmata. Lineage (NCBI taxonomy): Eukaryota > Metazoa > Chordata > Aves > Anseriformes > Anseranatidae > Anseranas > Anseranas semipalmata. The sequence goes on along the minus strand of VXAA01002214.1, from coordinate 380,281 downwards.
GTTGGAACAAAGCATTAAAGGTTCAAAGTTAAATATTATTATTTCTAACAAGGAAAACAAACTTCCCCTAACATTCAGAAATTGTTGAAGTTCAGGAGTTTTGTTCCATCCCCAGATTGCACCAGCATATGTTGTACAGAGCCTACGAGGAATTTTCTGTAATCAGACGGTTCCATTTAAATGTCAGCTTCGAGTGCACAACTAAATAAGAATCACACCTTCAGTACTGTTATCAAACAACCAGTTAACGTGTTCCCCTGTAACTTTCTAACCAATACACAAGTCAGGAAAGAACGAAAATACAATATCCAAGCCTGAGATGGGGTGGCTGACAGGGTAGTAGAGGAATTTTCCTGTTGAAATTTTCCAAATAATCTGTCTTTTGCAATGCTATTGAACAGAAATGCTCACCAATAAATATTAGCTTCTGATAAGTACCCCACTGAATGACAACTAGATAGAACATTTAAAAGTCATATTTACTAAAAAAGCCTAACCACTTGAAAAAGCAGAAAACTAACAGAAAAGCAAGAAACAAAAGACCACGAAGAAGGAATACAGCCATGTTGCAAGACAATGAAAATAGAGCTAGCCTAAAACAGAAAATATGTATCAGTCATCCCAAGGAGAAAATTTTACTAAAAACATAATTGGGAACCAGTCACAATTTAAGGAGGTATTGTAAAGATATTTCCTAAGGAATTACTCTCTCTGATGTGACCCTACCAGTAAAAACACATAAGGTAAAATTTTATTTAAAAAAAAGGGGGGGGCGGGGGCAGCTACTTTACAGCAAAAACTTAAAGTTGTTTTGTATTTTAGATAATACCACAAAAAAAATTATGTACTAGCACTATCATGTTCTCTTACAATGACTTTCCTTCGAAGGGAGAGAATTTATCTCCTTCATGAAAATGGTTCTTCAAAGGAAAGGCCTGGAATATCCCACTTAAAATTCTCATTGTTTTAATAGAAAGTTGTAATAGGTGCTTATGCTGATAAGCTCTTGTATATTATCATTAGCCTGAAGCCGACAGACCACTAAGAGTACGTGATACCACGGCTGTAAAGACTCTTGGAAGTGCTCAACCAGCCTCAGCTGCTCCCACCTCACATACGCCACACTGACCTTCACTCACAGCCATTGCAGGATTCCCCCAGCAACACCTGGAATACTTCGCATTCCCCTTTTCAGCCCTTTTCTTCCATTCTTCAAAGCTTAGCCAGCATTTCCAGAATCTCTACTCTGCTAAACACCCACTCTTCCCCCTGTACTCCAAGGCTGCTCTAACCCAGGTCCCCAGAATTCAGTTTGCCTCGTGCAAAGTTTATGATCTTAATAGAACCATGCAGAGTAATCTCCCCAAATTTATTTTAAAAAACCAACAGGCTAACCTTCACCAATTACAGCTGACTAAGGCAAGATTGGTATGTCAAGACCAACAAAGTTCTCAAAATAATTCCTGTCTTGTAACATTAGTGAAACATCTCATTGACACCAGTGTCATCTTCTTGAAATTTCACAGAAAAAAAAAAGACGACCTTTTTTGGTAAAATTCAAGGATTTTGACCAAAATGATATATTCACAGAATGCCAGAAGACTGGGATCATATCAGACAAATTCAGCAATTAACCTGCAAAGCAACATTAGCAAAATGAATGCCTCACACTCCCCCACATACCTTAATAGTTTCTTTGGGGGCAGAAGGGACTAAATCCCTCTTGCTATAAAATTATCTTTTAAGTACACCAACAACAGAAGACAAGAAGCCCACACAAAGCTAAAAAGGCACAACAAAACACTAATACAGGCATCTCGGTGAGTTTGGAACACATCTTTAACAAATTCTACTTAGCTTTCAAAATATTTTTTCATCTTAGAAGGCAGAGCTTCAGATTCTACAGATACCAAGAAACAGCACCTTCTGTGGTTTAGATCTGTGGTCCCCAAATAAGCTTCCAGAGTTGCTTTCAGCCACAAGATGTACAAAATTCAAACATCCCAGAATACAGTATTGCCTGGAGAACACAAGATTGCCTGCAGCATGTTACTAATAAATGGTTGTTACCCAAAGGCCAATGAAGGTCAAAGAACGCTAATCGAGACATATCACCAAGCTCTAGGAGGACTGGTGTGATTATAATGCAGATTTTGTTGAGCCTAGCAGAGTCAGCTGCCCTGTGAACCAGCCCCAGCACAGTGTTTTTGTGATGAGGTTACCCATGCTGCTGGAAATGTCATCTTTCATGTATGATATAAAACCCTTTCTATAGCTACTAACAATACCCTGGCATTGTTCGTAACATGTAGGGTGTTGTTCTGGCTAACATCCAATTCCAGTAATAATATTCTATCTACCTACAGTAACCACAAGAAGATATTCTTCATTTTCAGCCCCAAGTGGTTTTGCAGTGCAGCAGTAAGCTCTTGACGAATTGCCACATTCACTGTAAGTTCTGCATTTCACCGTGCATTTATCTGTCTGCACAGATCAGGCATTTCTCTAGAACTGTAGAAACACCTTGAGATTACTGGGAATAAAGGAGTTCTTTTCATATGGTACAATTAGTCATATCAACAGTGATAGCTATTTTGAGCAGCACCTATTAATCACTATCATTAGCAGGATCTCTGGTGTACCAGCATTCATTGTACCAAGAACAAGTCTTTTCCTATTACAGCACTACTATATAAACAAAAGCAGCAGCACATTTTCCCTTCATACAACCCTGTTTTGACGTAATGAGAGGCAAGCAACAGCACTTAAAACTACACTCAATTCAGGATATAAAAGGAAGCTTACTTATACCTCACAGGACAGTAAAAATACAATTGTTTTTCTGCAAAGAAAAACTGGCAGTCATTTGTATGCAGGGGAAGAAGAGGTCATGAAAACTAATAAATTGTGGGAAGAAGTGGTGGGGGGAAGCATTCAGGTTGGAGACAGCAGAAAAAAAAAACACAGAAAAATAAGATTCAAGTGATCAAATACATGTTGATGCCTAAGAGGTGCAAGAAACCCAGACTATTATTTTGAAGATTTTCAGCAGATATTTTCATACTACTTTGTATGAAGGATCATCTGTTAACCAAACTTCAGAGCCTCAGAGGAGACTTGTCTCAAAAATATTCCCTGTATGCTGTATTTCTAGTTTCCTAAAACCTCTGAGTAACTCCTGATTCAGAATGAAAAACACTAACAGAAGGATTTATGCCTTATGCTGACCTAAGAAGCAGCACCACAAGACGCACATGAAGGAGCAGCTCCGTGTTGCTTCCAGCCCAGTTCCCCACACCTCAAAGGTTACATGAAGCCGCAGAAACATCTATGCTGACCCGAAACACGCCTTCTTCACAACAGCAATACTTAAAAGAAAAAGTCCTTCCTCCTAGGAGGGAAAGAAAAAACCTTGTGCAAGTCCTAAATTTGGAAAAAACAGCAATTCTCTACAGAACAGGGCTCTACCTTATCTTCTGTAGAAATGGTTCCTAGCAGAAGGCTCCAGCCAAGTGCAAAATCATGCTGATATACATGATACACAAATAGCACCTGCGTGCACACCACGGTCGGCCAGCGCTCCTGATCCCATGAGCTGCATACCAAAACCTTCGTGTGGCCAGTACTCCGCAACACGTGCAACTTACCTCAGAGAGGTGAGGGAAGGGGAGCGTAGCGCAGGAGCTTCAGCCACCTGTCACCCACAGAAAAAAGCAACAATTTCTCAAGAGCACCACTGCCCCTTTGCAAGACGGTGCTGGGCTGAGCATACAAGCAACAACGGCCTTAAAAACCCACACTGACCTTTTCCCCAACCTCTGAATTTGAGATTATCCAGCAGCCACGCTGGCTGTTACAAGGCCCAGTGCCATTTTGGGAACCAAACCTCCACCTTCTGCCAGCTACATGTGCCTCCAAAGCCACAGGCTGACCAACTCCGAGAAGCCAGGCACTTAATCGCCACTATACAGGGCTGATGTACACCGCCCTCTTCACCATGACACCCAGACATCTGTTCCTCTATTAAAATAATAATAATAATGGCTGCCATACCTGCAACTAGGTTTATAATTTCACCTAAAACAAAATCAAAAGAGATCTCTCAAAATCTTTCAAATGACTAAAGTAACATCCATCCACCTGACAAATTTGTCTCTGCACCAGTTCCTCTTCATTCAAGTGACAAAACCCCAGGGCAGGCCCCATCTCCAGCAGGGAGAAGCAAAGGCGCATTAGTAAAGTTTTAAGCCACAGCCCAAAATGAGAGTTTTCCTCTTCTGCCTGCAGTACGCACACGAGGTACTAAATATAACGCTAAATAACAATAAATAGCACTTGAAGCTAGCGTCAGGTGAAAGATGAGCACAGGCGGCCCACCGCGATGACCGACAGCACGGAGACACTCCTGCCCGCAGGCCTCGGCGCGGGGTCTCAGGGACACCCACGGCTGCCACCTTCGCGAGCTGCGTGTTTTCGGGAGGCCAGGGCTAAACCCCTCCCAAGGGGGGGCACCTCCCTCCCCCGGGCTGCCCGGGGGCCCGGCAGGGCGAGCGGGGCCG
>VXAA01002214.1:353736-374893 GCA_013399115.1 Anseranas semipalmata | reverse complement strand
GAGGGGCGGCCGTGCTCGCCCCCGGCCCCCAGAGCTCCCCCCCAGGGCTCGGGGCAGGCCCCGGCCGCCTCCCGCCGGGCCCCGGCTGCTGGGGGAGCAGACAAGGAGGGTGAGGGACGGTCAGGCCATTACTTGAGAGTGGAGGACAAGGGGAGAGGGAAAAATAAATAAATAAATAAAGTCGATATTTTATATGTGCTTAAAATAATGAGGTTTCTCATTCTGTTGTTTTATGGTCAGGTGCAGAGTGTCTGTCTTCCACACAGGAATGATCCGTGACAGAGATCGCCAGTGTCACCTGCAAAGTATTGTATTCCTCTTCTATTTAAAATCGCTAGCTAGAGGAACTATAGAATTCAACACCGTTGTTAAACATTTATTTGGGAATTGCGTAAAATGCACAAATAGTGATCTGAAATCGGTCCTCTTGGACATAATTATCATGGTGCTACCAGCTTTACAAATTGCTCAGAAACAGGCCTGGTATATGATGGCTTTGCTGTGTGAGTTTAAACCAGTTTATTATTATTCCTCAGGCTTAATATAGATTTTATAGAAAAGTTTGCTGTGCAGTTCGATGTATTTTCAAATCCTATTTCAAAAGAAATAGTCTTATTAATCCTGTCTTTCTTAGCAGAAGGTGGTTATTTTTTATTTCCAAGATTTATTTAGAATCTTACATTTGAAATGGAACAAGCAGTTAATAACAAATAGTTGAATATAGTTGAATAATAAGAAATAGTTGGTAGAAGTTGGAAAATAAGGTGACATGTAATAGTAGGAGAGTAGTTAAAAGTTCTTGGAATATATATGAGCAAAAACTTTGTTTACAGGACTGAGCCTCTGATCATCTGGCTCTATTTCTCAAAAAAAAACCTGACACTTGAATATGATACTAATAAAGTGAAAATAAATAATTTCCACCAGTTTGTGCTGCTAATCAGAAAACTCTGTGGGAAGAAGTGAAATTGTCAATTTATTGGACACCTTCTAGCCACAAGCTAGAAATAGTCCTCAAGTAGTGTCTGTGGGAAGCTGCCTAGGAGCAATCTGTGGCTTTGTTTCCTTCTCTGTAACAGATGGTTACTGGCAGACTGGGCTTCTCATCAATGCGTTGCCTCCGAACTTTTCTGATTCTTGCATGTCTACTAAGCATGTCTCTTCCTAGTAAATTTAGTCCTCAAATTAAGAGATACCTGGGAAATACTTGGAAAGCAAGCAAGGGAACAGAAGGCTGTCATATTGTTGGCTCCTTCAACAGAGACGGGTGCCGGAGCATTCTTTTTATTCTGAGTGCAATAAAGGGCTGGAAAAGGTACCTTTTTTTTCTGCTTTTAACTAAATGGTAAATGAACATTGATTTAAAAAAAAAGAGATAAAGACTCAGGTGGAGTTTGAACCAGTTTTTGACTGGAACACAGTGTAGGTAGCTGAAAAGGGAGGGAAAGAGAAAAAAAATACCTCAAGGTATTTTCCTTCCTCCCAGGCCAGAATCCGAGGCTGCACCTTAAAAGTAACCCAAAGAAAGACCCAAAATACCTCCTGGTTTTGGTTTTTATTTTGTTTTGTTTTGTTTTTAAAAGAAAGAAGGGAAAGACACAGATAAGCACACATGCGTTTTTAGGTATACCTATATTTCCTATTCTTGGAAAGCAGGGTGGCCAGTCCCGAGCCTTTTAGCTGCGAGCAGCAATCCAGGAGCTCAAGTGTTGCTCTTGTGCTGAGGTTGCGCCACGTAGCCAGCGCAGAGCAGCCCTGGGGACTGTTGTAGGAAGAAGAAAACCACCAGGAGTTATTGAGGCAAACATTACCACTCATTCTTGCGTCTTCTTGCATGTCCAGTCCAGGCGTGTCCAAAAGGAAATCTGTAATCCGTGTTGAGCTATTGACATTTCCCACCTATAAACTATTCTAGGAGCTTTCTTTCCCTTCTGATCTCCAAGCCATGTACCTTGCAGTTCTTGGTCATGTGAAGATTGTAATACGGTGCTCACAGGATCACAACAATCTCCTGCCCTGATGAAAAGCTGGCAAATGCTGGAATATAAAATATTCCAAATATTGGAATAAAAATATTGTACTAGGTGATGGCTATCCACCAGTACTTTTTTCTAAATAGTGCTATAGATACAGTTTTACAGACAGATCCCCAAACTACATAAGCTACACTGATGAAAACATAATACGTTCACAAGCAGAAATTTGTTCTACAGACCTAATCTTACGGTTCAATACAATGCTCAAATGTTCTTTTATACTAGCGGGAGGTGTCCAAATCTGCTCTGTATTTTGTTACCTTAGTGATTTAATTGTATTCAGTGGCTCTGCACAGAATTTGGTTTTGTCAACACTAATGGTGTTAAAAACCTTTTTTTTAATAAGCATCTTTTCTACTTCAATTCGCAAGATTATTTACACGTTATTATCCCTTTTTTTACAATGGTATATAGCAACTTTTAACATTTAACCATCTCTAAAGATCAGACATTTCATTTGAAAATTATTACATATGAAGTTTATAGATTAAGAGCATAAATGCACAGAAGACTGATCAGAATTCTAGCCTTAAAGCTAATATTTCTTAACCAGATGGTAGGAATTTATGACAGACTGAGAAATAAATAGAAAGTTCACACTTCTTCTTATGAGTAGAGTACAAAACCATTCAATTCAGTAGAAGTACATAATCAATGCAAAATAAAGAGGAAACTCCTAAGGACTGGCAAATACGTAGTGCGACATGTTGATTAAAATTGTTTTCCTATATGTTTACAATGCTATATTTATACTGAATATTCTAATTTTTGATTTTCTTAATTCTAAGTGTTTTGAAAGATGGTAGTATGATTAACTATTTAGTAAAGTCCTGTGTAAATCTGCACACAATAGATGTATTCAATTATATTTATGATTTTCCTATCGATGTTACATATATATAAGATGTGCTTTCCAAAACCTCAATTGAATAGAAAGGGAAGGAAACTGGTGCACTGCATAAACAAAAAACATAACAATGCTGTTTAGTGAGAGAGGAAACCAGCTTTGAAATGTATTATGACTGCAACCTGATCTCAGGGGCTCTAAGAGGAAGAAATCATTAGCTCAGAAAAAAAGCAGCACTGGCACAATAGCCATGTGCAAATGTTAATAAGGATATGCGTATCGGCAAGGTGTGGGATAAGATTAGGAGGATGAATGTTAGTAATAAAATCCCTCAAGAGTGGGTTGTCTTGTTAGGGGAAAAAGCTAATTTACAAGGGATTGTTGTTTCTGTTAATCAGATAGAGATATGTATAGGAAAAGGAAATGTGGGGAAAACCAGGGTGATTTTGGAAAGCAGACTTGATCACTAATGTTCTATTGTGTCAACAGTGATTTTCCCTTTGTGGTTACTAACTACTATGAATGTTGTGATTGTACGTCTAAGTATAGGAAGAACAGCAATAGTGTTGCATCAATATTTGGACCATATATTTGCAGTTGGAGGATGAGAAGTAATGAAAATGCAGTTTTAGATCTAGATACGTTATAGAGTTTGTACAGTATGTCACAGTTCTCGTGGCTCAGAGCCTAACTTGCTCCGCTGTATGAATGTTTGACAATGCAGGCATACACATAGGCAAATAAGACTTCTAAAAATACATTTCACAAATCATCCATTCCAGCTGTCAGGGTGAGAACAGTCCTTTTGTCCTGCAACCCTGGACAACTAAAATCCTATTTCAGACAAATGAAATTTAGTTATTTGCTGCCTGACAGGAAAGCTGCTGACCTATGCTTTATACTCCTCAGTACGTTGACCAACCATTGTGTCCAACCTGAGGCTTAAAATGAGAATTGGCCTCTTGCCCAGCTTCTTTGTAAACACTACCAAATGGCAAAAGAAATCCATGGCTGTTGTCTGGAAAAATTCTTGCCTGTTACTCCAACACTGCAAGTCCCACTTTGGAAAGTGTGAACATGACTGACTATATATGGCCACCTAAAAATAAAAATAGGGACAATCACCTTTTATTCTCAGAGAAATCAAAGATCCAGGTCACCTTAAAAAATCCTAGGCTGCAAGCCAATGATACTGGATATAGGGAAAATAAATATATATACAAAATAATCTCTTATTTCTACATGTATCAGTCCAATTCTGATTGAAGTGAATGCAGGCCATTGACTTCAACTGACGTTGGATATATCCCATGACCTTCTAGTTTATATATTTAGATGCCCATACTAATCTTCTCTTCTACAAGTCTGATGTCATCACCATTTATTATAAGCAGAACTTGTCACTTGATTGACAGCAAATAACCTTTCCAAAAAGTAGCCAACAAGTAAGAATGTTTTGTAAGAGCAACACATGATCATGACTGCCAGCAGTCCATTTTTGTTTACAGGCACTGGAAGAATTTCAGATATTTGTAAGGTCACTGTCCCTAATCCAGAGATGGAGGAGAAGATGTGTTTGTTTTAAAGTTGCTGTTCTGCTTAAAAAACTATCTTCCAGTTGTGCTCAAATGGAGGACTAGACCCTGAAATAAATTCTTTCTCTGTTGCAATCAGCTAGATGGGCACAGGAATGGAGCACTCCCAACTACATGCACGCTATAGTCATTGGCATTTCACATTTTTGCTTCAGGAAGTCAACTACTTAAACATATGTATAATTTTTTTGAAGTCTGATGATTCAGATGTCTGGGATCTCATTTTGCTTGTTTTCTTGCAAACTTTCACAAAAAGGAGTCAGCTTGCAAAACCACAAAAATGTACTTCTCAACCAGCTGTGGTAAAATAGTTTGCATGACCATCTAAATACTGGAGAAGTTTTTGTATTTTAAATAAATTTATTCTGATGAGTATCAAATGATTATGAATTCATTATTAGTTAGCCATTAGCAGTTGGCTTAGAACTGTGCAAAGTATGCAGCAAATATGGAGATGTTGAGACTATTTGTGAGGTGCAAAGAACTGTTGTTGACAACATTTTATAATACTAGATCTCAAAACACTGTTATAAAACAGCTCTAAATGTGTGAATGAGAATTAGATTGATTTTTTTTTTTTTTTACCTGGGAATTAACATTGCATTTAAGTATATTCCGTGTAAGAATTGTGAGCAGGAATAAAATGTAATTCTGTGTGATTGGCCTAATTTATTAATAGGTTGTTTAGGGTTCCTAATGTAATTGAGTCTAAACACAATTTAAGAAGGAGTAAAACAAAATTTAGACTGAATTCTGGAGCAACATTTATAAACAGGTATAGAAAAATAGTATCCCTTCTACTAAATGTTTGAAATCAGAGGCTAGCTGCAAAATTATGTTTTCTTTTCTTGAGCTTGTATAACTAATTTCAGTAAGGTGTTATATATGTCTCAGATAACAGAATTTGACTTCTTAGAAAGTGTCTTACATTGGGCGTATAGTACTTATTTTAACGGTCTATATGAAACATATTGCCACATGAATGGTGAATCTTAGATGATTTATTGAAAAATATTTTTATATAAATACACAAAATATTTTATATATGTTTATAAATATTTATAAATGTTTAAAGTGGTCTGGAAAGAAGCCTAAATGGTAGTATTAAAGAATTTCCATATGGTAGTTCCTTGCAACAGAGGGGACTGAAAGCTATTGCATTGCCTTAGTGTCTGTCAGGGTACTGTAACAAAGGCAACTTAATTTCAACTGCCTTAGTGGTAGTGCTGTCACCTTTTGCCTATACAGATTATGTTGTGTTGTGGAAAACTGCCAAATAAGGAGTAATTTCGTAATGGAGAACATGGAATTATGAAAGTAGGTTGAACAGAAGAATAACAGAGAAACTTGTAAGCCGGCATCTCATGGTCGAAACTTGTTAAATTACTTGATAACACACAGAAACCTGTAGTAGATAAAAACTGTGTTCTGATACAGCCATGACACTTGAGTGGATTAGTCTTTTCTCTAGAGTTTCTTCATTAATTACAGAAATACCCAAAGGCCCTGAGTGGGATTGTGCTGTAGGCAATCCACTTACAGGAAGGCATTTCTCAGGACCAATGAAATACGAGACTATCAAAGCTTCCTTCATAAATGATTATTGATAAACCCCTCCATACAGAGCCTCTTCTGGGTGTCCTGTCCAAACCAGTCCAGGTCTCCTGGTGACACCATGAAATGTGAGATATATATGAGTTAGTCTTTGGCCACCTGTCTGTCCTGTGCTTGGGAAGATATCCATGATGTTGACAGAGAAGAGTGGGGCTTATGTACTAAAACTTGGCAGCCTGGTCTTGCCTGTGTTCCATATGGCCGGTGCAGTTAGCAATACCTGGGTGGCTGAGTACCATTTTACTCTTGCTCCAACAGGAAAGCCAGCGTAGCTGGCTCAGTGGCTGGTTTCAGGTTCTTGATTTGTTTAGTCAGCATCTAGCGCTTTCATACTTTCTCTGTAACGGCAGCCAAGAGTGTATTTGGTTTGCTTTCATTGTGGTCCACCACCTGGATCTGGTTCTCCTTGGTAAATTTGACATCAGGCTTGAGGAGTTCACTCTGCTTATCACTAAGATGGAGCTGGCGATGCAGTGCCCAGTGGTTTTTGTTTGTGTTTGTTTTTTAAACTTCCTTAGGCAAAAGGGCACACGGCTGGCTATGTTATTAGATGCAAATATCCTGCACTGCTGGACATGTGCCAGAGATCCAGGAGCAGGTCTCACAGTGTTTATGGTTCACACTACTGCTGTCTTTTTCACAGCCAAGAAATTTCTTGTTTGGGTATTCATGTGCTTGAAGTTTAAGGGCTACCAGAAATTGTTTCTCTCGCATCCCATAATAATTTTAAATCCTTCACCATCTTCAAATGCACCAGAGCATCTAAGGCAGGTAGATGCCCATTATCTGAGTGGTCTGTTTAAAGGTGCTCTCTGCATCCCCTGTCTCAACCTCTACATCGAGAGGCATGTGCAAACCTCTCTCCTGTGGTTTGGCTCTAAAGGTCCCAATTCATCTGTCATCAGTATAAATTGTGTGTAACTTTTTTGAAATTGATAGCTGTGGTTCCCAGCTCCTGTGCATGACAGCTCATCAATTGCAGTATTGTAAAAAGAGGTGTAAAAAGGCTACCGTGTATCAGACTGTCAGATCACAGTTGTTGCTGGTCTAAGAGGCAGGAAACAAAACCTCAGTCTCACAGGAACTGCACATGTGCAACTCTTGTGTAAGTTGCATCTGCCAGCACGAGGGACCGTGAGACAACAGCCCTGTGGTAGCAACTGACAGCTGAGGTTTGAGGGGAAGAAAGATTTCAGCTTTGTGTGTGCACTGCTAAATAATTTAAAGAAGCAGATAAACAGTACCTACAGGTGCACTTTTGTGAATTTCACACTGACAAATCAAGATACTGTAACCCAAATACATATACTTCATATCCTTTTAGGCACATAACTTCAGAACAACTTATTAAAAGACGAGGGAGTAGTAAAACAATGTGTAGGCCATACACATTCTATACATCAGTTGTTTTCTGTTGTTGGATTTTGGATATTTTAGTTTTCTTTTGGAATTCCAAGCGTAAGAGTGGGGAACTGATATTATATAGATATTTCAAAATCAAACTTTGATACTGGTATTGACTGTCAACAGACTGTGTATACATCTCAAGGAGCTTTGTAATTCCAAGAGTTGGAAGACAATAATAGGATACAGAGAATGATGCTTTTTCTTTTTTAGTGGGGTAATATTTCAGACATGGTGATGTAGTTGACAGATATTCAGTTCAGCTTAAAAGGAGAAGAAAAGAGATTGTACTGCACGGTCATAGGAAATAAAACTAATTAGAAGGGGAACCTGTTGTGAATTTATCCCAGTGAAGTAGCTTATGCTTAGCTTCCTCTAAGTAAGGTAAATACATGCTGCCTCGATATGAAATAAAGATAACAGAATAAGCCTATCATTTTTTATATTTCACTAACATTAGCTGTAATCAGTTTTTATCCAGCTCAAAGACAACCTTAAAACATAGCAAGAAATGCATACACACATGAATAGATACACATACCAATTTGTCTAACTTTAGTTGTCACCACAGATACTGTGAGAAATAAATGAATTATATGCTTTTTATAAAGATTGATATGATAAAAATACGGAGAGTTGTAATTTGTTTTTCACCATACCAATGCTAAAAATAGAAGAAGGTGGTAAATAAACTGCAATAGCATCGGGGCTTATAAATAGCATTATGAGTTGGGGAAGCAATGCAGATCTAAATGTTTTCTTTTCTCTACGCCTTTGGAGACAATTCTGTCCTGTCATAGAGACTGTGTCAGATAGTAACATAAAAGCAATTAAAATTTTCTGTTACATGTTCTTAAATTAAAATGTACAACATGCACATCTACCTCCCCTCCCCCCGCCCCCTTCTATTGAGTATTGGTTCTAGAGAACAAATAATCTGTACAGTTGTTGAGGTAATGTGATTTGCAATTTCCTGGAATAATTGCCCACAAACATGTGACCTTGACTGACCACTGTGCCAACTAACAGACTCTTGACTATATACCCAGGGTGACCCCAGTGATGGTTTCAGAAGAGTAGGATTTGGGGATTAGATGAATTTGTCCCTGACAAGAGTTCTGTTTTTCTCCTCATATGGAGCAAATAACATATTGACAGACTTCAGAGTTGCTAATTTTGGACTTCTGATTGCAAGTTCCATGCAACTAATGTTTTTTAGTCTCAAAATTCTAGGAATGGTGGTTTCCCAAGAAAATCAAACTCATAATACTTTGTGATGTTCTCTCATGGCTTTTTGTACATGCGGAATTGGCAAAACAGCACAGAACATAATAAGAATGAAGTTCAATCTGTAGTGGTTTTATACCCTATGTTTTTTCAAGTGTGTAATCATTTTTCTGAAAATACATAAACAGAAATCCTTGTAAAGTTCATTTCTCCAGCTGTACAATGGTATACATGTAATTTGGGGATTTCTGGGCATAAACATAGTAGCAATAACAGAAGATATCTAAAGCCCATTAGCCTCTGTCATGTTTTTAGTTAATGATTTTAAAAATCATGGTACTGATCTTGCTGTGAGATCCATTTATACATTGATCTCTTTGAAGGCCCAGGACCTGCAGTTGATATGATTCCGTTATGTGTTTAAATCTACTCCCATTTTACATAAAATGAATGTGGGCATTTGTTTCAAGGCCAAAAATTAATGAATTAAGAATTAAGAACTGTAAATATCCTTAGTATCCAATTCAATAGGAATTTGAAAACCTCAAAATGCAAAAGTCTGGGGAATTTTCCCTCTTCAAAATTGTATGGTAGCATGAAAGATGAGGTACAAAGTTGTACTATAATTAAAGAGCCTTGTTACTTGTGCAGTCTGTATGACCACAGCCTTTTAAGTTCAAGGACTCTGATGTACACACAGGCAAAAAATACAATCAGGTATTTCAAATGGAATCCATAGAAAGAACAGCATCAGCCTGTAGGTCAGTTTTGAAAAAGTCAGTCTACAGAACTGAGATTTGAAAGAGAGATACTGGCAAAACAATTGGGCTCTTCTGATATGCACGGGAAAAAATGTCACTTGATGGGTAGGCATCTTCTAAAACAAAATCTACATTACCAGAGAACTTCCTTGAACTGAAACAAGCTTCAAGATGGGCTGATTTATTAAAATATTAATAATAGTAGTTTTAAACAAAATTTAATAAGATGCTCATTATGATTTCACTGATGATAATTCATTAAATTGCAATGATAATAAATCTTAAGAGATTAGGTTTATAAGTGAATATCAAAGAATTGTTTCTGTTTTTTTTTTAAGATCCTGAGATTTGTTTGGCATGTAGCTGAACAATCATTTATCTTTGCTGACAGTCTGGTTTACATTACTAGAATATTTGCTGCTGTACACCAAATGGCATTGTCCAATTGGGTTTTATTTTTAGGCTGCTTTGTAGCAGATGCAGACTGGCACATCACTGCTTACTCCAGTGATGTGTGTTACATTCCCAACAGGAGCCCCACTGAGAGGGGAGGAAGGAAGCTAGTAGCAGAAAGGATAGCAGTGCAACCCACAAGTCTCAAAGCTCTGCTTTAGTGGGTCAGCTGCCAAGAACTACTACATGTGAATGGGACTTTAAGCTGTCTTAGCTTCCCATTAGGGGCTTTCCTTGACAATCTAAAAATCATACATAGGGAATTTGCTAGTACTTTGAATTAATATGCATATATCCAAGATAGTATACCGGAAAGTCACCTCCTATTTGATACTGCAGAAGGCTTGATCCTCGGATGTGTATGCTATTCAGTGCAACACTGATGAACAGTTAAGAGAAGTAAGCATATTTTAAAGAATTACTCCAAGAGCTTGGTTCTGCTGCTTTTAAGGTGAGCAATCTTTGTGTTAAACTTAATGGGACGAAGATCAGCCCCTGTGACTGTAAAAAATGTATTTTGCTAGAAATCTACATAACTTAAATGACTGTATTAAACCATTTCCATTGTGAAAAGTACTTTTTACCTGGCAATAAGTAGCATTTTCTCCACATAGTTTGTCTTAAGACCTTTCCTCTCTATTTGATAGTATATGTGCAAAATAAGTACAATATGTAATATATATATAATTATAATTACACATAATTATAATGATATGTAATTAATGCAAATATAATGTATCATAAATATAACAATTACTTGAAAAAGTAATAGTTACAGGCGCTAACGTAATTCCACTAACATCAGAATGAATTTCCCATTGTTTTCAGTGGAACCATATTTTACTTAACTGATTGGCTCACATTATAAAAACAGGAGACAAAGATGGCTGGATACAGGCCCACAAGCCAGGCTTTCGCAATGATTTCCTCTGTGAACTTGGCAAATGCTTATGCTGTGAATATAGACAAAAATATAGACAAAATACACATAATTTATCATGTAGTTATTTCATGTATTTAATTTAATTCACTATCCTTCTACATGAAAAAAATCTGCTTGCTTGCTTTCTAGATTAGTGTTTTTTCTACTACCTAGTCTCATTACGGTGACACCACTAATGCAATTATGAAAGAGTAAGCTTCCTTGTCATTGCATCATTAGCAGAATTATTAATTGTGCTTCCTGAATTTCTATTCATTTTCGTATTCAAGTCAGCAATAATAACTTTTGATAGTAAGTGGGCAAGGCTGACAACTAGTAAATAAATATATCTTTATAGAAATTTTAAACTGAATGTAATATAAAAATCAGAGAAGGCACCGTTGCTGTTCTTCCAGTCACCTTTCGGAATAAAAATCTTATTTCAGCTTCTCTACTGGTAAAGAGAAAGAAACACTGAATTGCAAGAGACTGGGTGAAGTTTGTATTTAATGTCTAAAAATACTTCTGAAGGAATTTACCTGTCAGTATTGAGTACACAAAAAGAAGCAGGAAAAGCTTTCTGCATAAAGTTAGCTTCCAGAATAAACTATAAGAATACACGCACTCAGAGCTACTTTTGTGTAGTCACTGGAACCTGTTTTATTGGAGGCCATCATTATGCAGGGTTTCTGATCCAGCAGAAATTTTCGGCTGCTTTTGGAAGGGGCAGTCCCACCACACCCTCTGCCTCAGACTTTGCTGTTGCCTGCGTCGTCCATGCAGTAATGTTCCTGATGCTGTGTGCTAAGCCAGTTGATAAGGCTTGAATAACAATCTTCTGTTGTTGTTGAAATGTGTATTATCTTCTTGGCAGAGGTCTTGTGTTACCTTTTGGAAAAGAGGAGGATTTCTTGATGTATACTAAACTGGTGTCCCAGTAAGCAGTCTGATGCTCCATAGTGTCACCTGCAGCTTGAAAATACCACTGCATGGGGCCTGATTTTATTGCCATTGGTGTCTTGGCATTTTCAGTTGTGTTCTTATATTAATGTTTATGGCACAATTGCCAATTGACTATGAAATTTTAGCATCAAGTTACACATATACATCTGAAGTGATGTTGTACTATTCGAATAAGTGTCCTTGACCACCATTAGAAGCTGTGATTTGTATAGCAGTGGGCATTACTGAATAGTATTCATCCTTCGCTCATTATTCAAACAAATACCCTTGCTTTCTGCAGTATTTGATGTAACATAATGGAAGATTATAAATTACTTTCCTGCCTTGTTAAAATCCATTGCCTATAGAGGAATTGTATCAAAAATGGATGTATTCCTATGCTACCAAAAAAGATGTAAATTTGGTAACCAATAATTGTTTTATATAACTAAAAATAGTAGTCTTAGCCATTCTAGAGACACTGTGACTTGGTAACTTGAGCAAAACAATAGATAACTGAAAAGGAGAAATTTTTCAGTGCAAATAGAAGTGATACAGTATCACAATTTGTAAATTCAGGAAACATAAAAATAACTTCTAAAAATAACTCCTAAAACAACTACACACCTCTCTCAATTGTAGGATTCTACTACTGAGTCTCGTATCCATAATCATACAAAGAGTAGTGCCTGTGCTCCTCTCGAAAGAAATACGTAGTTGGACTGTACATGCATCTTAGTGGAGACAAGAGATCCAAATGTGACAAGAATGAAAATTGCTCTCATCTTACAGAGTTTGATTAAAGCTTTAGGCATAGGGCTTTTTAAATGACAAATGCTCAATGAAATAATATTATGTCTTTATACTCCAGAGCACTATTAATCTGAGGTTTCAGGACTTTAAGAAATGTTAATTAACTAGTTACCATTCATGTAAAGTGTTAGCTTTACAGTCATTTTGTGGGCTGATAACTGAAGCATGGAAAGATTAAGTTCTTCAGAAAGGATCAGACTGGGGTTCTTTTCCATATGTATTCCCTATTAGGTGTTTACAGAGATGTTTTCTACCGACATGGTATTCATCTCCATGGATCTTCCATCAAGTTAGCCCAGAAGGGTCAGGAACAATATTGGGAGAACCTATGAACAACTTCAGTCACACCCAAAGCAGGATGTTAATGCAGCCTGAAGCTTTGTGCTGGACACTTGCAAGCCCAAATTGATGGCTAAGAAGCCACACAGTGTTCTTAAGGATTTGAAGCACTTGCATATACAAAGAAAGAACAGAGACACTGTCGACTGTTCTGCAGGAAGGTAAAGGTTTGCATCACTTAAATATATTTTTTCAGAAAGTTGCCTAACCACTATAACAGGGGTAAATAATGTGCAAATTAGGAAGTCGCTGTTAGGTCTAGAGATACACATCTCTGCACAGGCCTGGCTGAATTCTGTTTGTGATTTCAATATAATTAAAGAATACAGTCACTGCAGAATCTGATTCACAATAGAAATTCTGTGCAGTGTGGGTATAGGAATTGTTCAGATAATATGCATTTAGCTTAATGGCTTGTTTCCAACAGAAGCCACCAGCAGATGATTTGGAGGAAGGTGTAGAAAACCTCATTCATATTTTTATGATTTTTTTTTTTATCACAGGCTTTTCAGGCGTGCTTCATTTCAAGGGTAAAAAACAAACATTTGGTTTGCCTTTTGCCTGGCCCAGGTCTCATCCTTCCTTTAACATCATCTACCTCTGCAGTATCCTTTTTGAGATCTTTGCAGCCCATATCATTACCCTTTTTTCCAGATGAAGTTATCAATATTGAATTCTCTAACATTCTTCAACTTACTCATTATCACTTTTCTTACGCATCCCAACATTTTGTTTGCCTTTTTGACCACAGCTAAACATGACCTCAGTCTGTTTTCTAGGCTGATACAATATTTTAGAATGCTGTGAATCATGTAGGTAACTTCTCTTCTTCCCTCCCGTAGCACAGTACTTTGTAGTTATCAACACTGAGTTTTGCTTGCCATCAGCCTGCCCATGTGATGTTGTCTAATTAGGCCTTTTGAAGTTCTCTGTAGTTCTCTAACCCTAATATAAACCTGTCTTCTACAGATTTTGCTGCTCCCTTTTCAGATCTTTGCTTTCTTTCCAGATTAGTAATAAATAAATTAAATCACAGGGAACTGTTATTTTACTTGGTAAAGAATTCTTGAGGCACCTTGCTGCTAACTTTCTGCCAAAATAAAAAGAAGCATTTAATCCCATTCTTTACCAATTTTTGATCTGTCACAACACTTTACCTCTCCAGTGGAAAAATGTTTCTTCACGGATCTGTACTAAGACTATAGAGAGATGGGTTTAGGCAGGAACTGTTTAAAACTGCACTGCCAAAAGTAATGTCTTATTAGTTCCTGTTGCCACTTTTTGTATGGGATCTTATGAAAGATTTGGGTAGCAGTTACACAAATAAGGTCAATACTTTTCTTACTGGAAATTCCAAATGTTTAATAAGGTTTGCTTTTTCATGGAAGAATCTGTTCTGCTTAAAGCAATGTACTGTCATAACACCATTCCAAACACGAGTTTTCTTACTCTGTTTTTACTAAATGTTTTAAACAAATTGCGAGACAAAAGGTAAAACCTACGGGTTTCTAATTTTCCTTCTTACCATACTCTTTATTTGACATTCTCCAAATCTCTGGTACAGTGTCAGTTTTTAATAAGAGAGAACATTTTAAATACAATTTGTGTGTATGTGTGCATATATATATGCATGTATGTATACACACTAATCCATAAATTCTTACTATACAGCTGCTTAATCTTTTTCAGAATGGAACCTCTCCTGACTTAATATTGTTTTACAAAATTAATACCTCTAATATAGCCCATTAACATATAGGGGTGATGAAACAGTGGACTTAACCAAAAAAAAAAACCATGGTTATTATCAGCAATGCATTTTAACACACAGTAGGCCTGCTTCCATGTGAACAAAACTCATTTTTCTTCAAAATCTTATTACAATTTCTATTATAAAAGATGCTCTAGTTTTAACAAATTGTGTGTTTCTGAGCAAGGAAGCCCATTTCCTACCTGTGTTTTCACCTCTATTTCTGTTGCCCAATTTAAACTGCCAAGAAATTAAAATGTGGTGGCTTAATGCTCATTTATACTCTGGCTCCCATTCTGGTAGATGAAAAGCTATTTGTAACGATAAAAAACTTTTAGAAAATACCTCTGTTGTGGACCATGCATCTAACATCATTGGAAATTTTCTTCCCAACATAGTACAATTTATGTTCTTAGGATGCCTGTGTTACTGGGGTTTTGGCCCACATAATTATGTCTTAAAAGGAAAAAGATGCTTTATTTAAAAATGTAATTTCAAACTTTTGGAAGTTGAGTTTTACATGTATAAAAAAAAAATTAATTTGGTGCTTTGGAAACATGTCTAGTATTTAAGGGCAAGATCTTTCAAAAATGTTGATTATTACAGAACCCTAAGTGAAACTATTGAATTTCCCATAATCTTTGGTTGGTAAAGAGATAAGCCACCGCTTATGGCATTCAAAAGCACTACTTCTACATATAGTCATCAAAACAGGTGATGTTCATAATTTTTTTCAGAACGGTTGTGTTTGACATCGTTATGAAAGGAGCTTAAAACAGTATAGTTTTTGTACTGCGTACAAATACCGAATAACCGATGCAGTACTGCCATCTGTTGGTAGCTGATTAGCAAAGCTGCAGAACTGCTACAAAGCGTTGAACAGTGACTGCCACAGAGTTGCTGTACATTACTACTATTTTCTTCTCAATGGCTGCGTTTCCCTCGCAGGGCATTTGCCCTGCACTGCTGCATTGCCGGGGAAGTGGCTGGGGATGACAGGGCCCTGCAGCGGGCCCAGATTTTCGGTCCCTCTTCCAGGTCTGAAGCTACTCCCTGGGGCATAGTCAGTGAAGACCAGGCAGGTCTGTAGCTGGAATATCTAAGAATTCCACACACACCCCAGCCCCTCTGAGGGGGGAAGAGAAGGGAGTGGAATCTGTCAAATTCTCGATGTGAGTTTTAAAACCTGTAAAACCTGAGGCAGATTTAAAGAATATTAAAAATACAATTTTACTTACTAGCCAAGAAGTGTTTGCATATCGTTAATCTAATCAATGGCAACACTTTTTAGTATAGAAGACATGGCGCAGGACCTGGAATTAGGAATGCAAGTTAGTTCCAGCGACTCATTAGGAAATCATCAGAAAATCCTCTCTGCACAAGAGCCATCAATATGTTTCCTAAACATGCACATTCCAAAATTATATATGTTATCTAATGAACCAAAAGTCCTTATGAAGGCTATATGAACAGTACAATTACTACAACCAATTACTTCACACTGTAATGAATTTCTGTAGCCAAGCGATAAACCAGAATGAGTTAGCAGTGGGAGTTTTAAACAAAGTAATCACCACCTGTGATCGTTGTCCTGACCATCAAGAAAGACTTAAAAAGCATTCTGAAAAGACAAGCTGAGGAGCAAAAATGACAGAGCAGAAAAAATATGGATATAATGGAGACATTGATTTTACAATGCATGGAAACTTTCCACACATGTACTTCCTCATGGCCCAAAGGAAATGTGTAGCTGCAATTCTCTGTTCTAAGACCTGTATTACTTCTCCCCTTGCCAGTTTCCTCCACTGTCACAGATGCTGGTACCATTTTATCCCTCAAAATGTTTAACTGATTAACCTAGCAAAGTTAAACTCAGAGCAATTGCTCCCTGTCTATCCTTAGCATGAAGTTTGCTCTTTCTGTGCCAAACCTGAAAAAGAGTTGTATCTGATCATTGCAGTCTGAGTAAAAAGATTACCTCTCCCTGCAAACCTTCCTGTTCTTAAAAATTCAGGGCATTTAAAGTTGGTAGAAGTACTTAAAAATGTAGATGTAGATGTAGATGATCAGCTCAAATATTTCAGAATTAGCATGTTGACACAGTCCTGACCTCAGATTGCCATGTGCTTTTTTCCTGAAATCTGCTCCAATCTCAGCACAAGTTTCTTTGCTGTTGTGAGCTGTATTCCACCTAAGTCACTGTAGTCAGTGTGGGATCAGGTTTCTTCCACTGCTAAAAACAAAAACTGATGGCTGTAGAGCACTCTGTGAATCTGGCCCCTTTTTCATATTTGAAACCTGGGACTTGATTTGAAAATCCAGACTCATTTCTTATTATCAATCCTCACAAGAATCTACTACTTTCTCTGCTGCTGCTCAAATATTTTGTTTCCTTAGTAGAAAACAAAAGCAGGATTCAAGACTGTAGTTTTGTTTGCTTTCATATAATAAAGTGAGTTAGTACAATGGATTTAACTGGAAGTGGAATTATATATGAAAAATTTCTATCATGCTGGGAAATTTCAATTAGGGGAAATTAGCCACTTGGTTCTTTCTGATAAATTAATCATAGAGATTATCTATTAAACGTGCCACTTAACCTTTCTGGCATAAGTGCCTGAGGCAGTAGTATTTAGGCTCTACACATTCATTTGGAAATATTAATTTCTATGCAGCTGTCTTGCAAAATGGAATTTTCACTTGTCTTTTTTTATAAGTAGGTCATTGTGCAGCTGTTGTTAATGGAGGCTGGCATTTGTAAAATGGTAAATCCACCATTGTACCATATAGGTCAGAAAATTGATCTCCATCAATTACAGAATATCCTTGACTAAAATGCCTTTTCTCAGCCCCAAAGGGTGTCATCCCTCGCTATGATAGCCTTTGGCCTTTCTGGAATGGGAATGTGTTTCAGCTGGATGTTTTGCAAAAGCCGAAGCATCACTATGTTCACACTATCTCTCTTCTATTAGTCTAAAGTTTTGTCTTTGTTTTGCATTATGGCTTCCATCTACACTAGAGTTGCCTTAAAATTAATCTTAGGGGAAATTGGTATGACAGCTAGCAGCTGTCAAAGAAACAGCTGTCTCAACTGCTGAACCTCCCAGGTCCAAATCCTTCTTCTACTCCCTACAATGAAATCAATTGATCTTTTCAATGTGGACAAGGCCTCACTGTCCCTGTAGTGGTCAGCTGTTGCACAGCTTAAGGAGAGGCAAGCAGCTCCTGGAACAGCTACAAACCTTATCCTGTGGACTTCAGAGATTAAAATTAGGACCTTGACCTAGATATCTTTTTCATATGTCATGAAATTTGCATAGTCTGCTGCAGGAATAGTTTCAACTCTAGAACTTTCTAGGGAGTGTATACCCTGTAGCCCAGGGAAAGAAGACAGGAAGTACGGAAGTACTGGCAGCAAAGAACATGCAAGAAAATATAAATGGCAGATAATTTAAAAAGTTTAAGGTTAATGAAATGAGAGAAAACATTTCACAATCTTAGAATAAAGTGTTACAAAAGAAAGCAAATGGAATTTACAGTATGTGAACAGCATGAACAGTAGTTATGAGTAACAAAATTAGCATTTTAGAAAGTGGAATTGGCAGCAAGCCAGTGATGTTATTGTCCATACTGTGAACCAGATTTAGTATGTCCTTACTGATTCCCTTAGCCTATACATTCTTGCACAAATAAAATTAAGTATGAGGAGAATGCTTGTAGATTTGGGATTTGAAGCAAACAAAATCCTGCTGACTTTGGGTTTAGGTCAGATAAACTTGAAGATTCTGAAGATTTAAAACTCAAGGATTTGCAGACAATTCAAGTAGTGCAAGGACCATGATAAAAAAAAAGACAGGGAAGGGGAAACAAAATTGAACAGGGCTGTGTTGAAACATGGACTGAGGTACAGTTAGGCAGTTGCGCTGTGTAAGGACATGGGATTCAAATTTCATATGAAAAGGAAAAGAACAATTACAAGATTCAAGATTGCCACATGATCAGAGCAGTAAGAAGCTACAGAGCTGTACTGTGGTTGGGTAGGTTGCAAAAGAAGTGGAAAAGTGAGGTGAGAAAAACAGAGAACTACAGTAATGAGTGAAAAATTAATAAAGGAATCAGAGGAAGACATTTTAGCAGGTCAAGTATCAAGACGCAGTGAAATTCTGAATTTCGAGAAGAGAATTATAACTTAGATATTGCCAGAGTTTTACAGTGAAAGCAGGATAGCGGAATTGCCAAATTTGAAATAATAAAAGAGGAAAAGTAGAAGCAAAATTGAGACATCATTAGTGTTTAAGAAGACAACAGGATATCTGGGAGGACCGTCAAGAGAAGTGAATGTAAATTTGTACAAATGGCAGACCTTCCGATTGAGACTAATCAGTAAAAAGATGTGAAGGGTGCTCTGAGGACAATGAAAGTGGGGTAACTACTGTTGACAGCAGAAAAGAAACTGAGGAAAATGTATGTAAGGTATCGCTGGATTTGGTAGGGATGTGGTGGGACTACTTTAATGAAATCCCATTAGCCCTGATTTGAGAAAAAATGTACAGGTGTGTCAGGAATATTTCATGACTGACACAATAAAGTTAACATTTTAAAATGGGTATTTTTTCTCTCTCCATGACTGAAAGGAGACATTTATTAGGCCAAAGAACTTTACTTCGTAGGTTATAGCCTGACTATGAACGGGAGTCTAGTATTATTGAGCTTTTTATCCTAAAAACCTTGAAAAGGAAGGAAAATTTATAAAGTTAACATGGCAGTGTGCATGATGACTGAAGTGGCTTCTTAAAGACTTTCTGGGCATTTGTGCTCTTCTTTGTGGAGTCACCTTCATAGTCCAATTGTTACTTGTCTTTTCATTTTCCTTCCTTACGTGAAAGCATGCAGGGAACCACAGCCACTGATAAGTGGTTAGGCAGCATGAAAGAACCTGCGTTGCCTTGGAGAAGTTGCCCAAACCTATGACAGGCAGGGATGAGAGTGGCCACCAAAAATACAGAAGAAATGAAAACTTATAAAGTGTTTAAGATTTATTAGGCTGAAGAAAAATACTTTGGCTTGTTAAACGGTTATTTTAAGTTTGAAAAACCAAAGCTTAGAAACAAACAAGTGTGCTGTGAGGTAAGGAAGAACCTTTATCATGTTATCACAGTTTATTATCACTGTAACCGAGGTATATATTTGCTAACATAATTCAGGATCAATTAAGAACATTTTTGGATTTTCAGTAAGGAAAAAGATGTAGATTCTATTGCTTAAAAGTTGGGCTGTGATTTTAGTGATCTGAGTCAAGTTCATGGTCTGACTGATTTAGGCCCAGATCCATAAAGGGGCTTAGGCACTTAAAATATGACTTCACAGGGATTTATTCACCTAAGCCTCAAAAGTATAATCCCCAGAATCTGACATAGGCCTTTATACGCCCATATTTAAGCAACGTTTGCCCTGTGCCCAAAACAGCCTTTTTTTCCTTGAAGAACCGAGCAGCTGCTTGTCTGCCTGCCCTGGCCTGCCTTCAGGAGGAGGCCTGCCGCGCCAGAGAGCAGCGCGGGCATCCAGGCCGCAGCCGCTCAGCTCAGACAGTGAGCGAGCTCCTTATGTAACAGCCTGGGGGAGGCCGAGGTTGCCAGAGCGAAAGGCCGAGCAGCCAACATGTCATGCAGCGGCTGCCCGAAGCAGGTTTCAGGGTTGGTGCCACACCGGGATTCAGAGCGCTGTCGCTACCCTGAGGCCTGGCGCTGAGACCTCAGGCTGAGGAGCAGTGGTACCCCGGCCTCCCACAGCCCTCAGCTGGGCTGCGCCACGCAGAACCAGGCTGGAGGAGCCGCCCAGGTTGAAAATGCCCCTGCGAGGCGGCAGAAGGGAAGACATTATTTTTAGCCGGGTCAATTCCCAACACCAACAGCGATCCCACCGCCCTCCTGCACCCGCACAAGCGGAGCCGCGGCGGAGCGGCACCCGCTGCCTCACACAGGTGCCCCGGGGCGGGGAAGCCGCGCTTCGCAGCAACGCGGGGCTTTATGACGGGGGTGTCCCCCGTGCAGGGACCTCGGACCCCGGCCCCCCGCCAGCTCCCTCTCACGGCAGCGAGGGAACCCCGGCCGCGGCGGGGCGCCCCGCAGAGGGGAAGGAGTTTGGGGCCGGGGCGGGGCCGCCGGCAGGAGGCCGAGCTTGCTGCTATAAAAGCGGGGGCGGCCGCACCAGCTCCGCTCGCCCTGCCCGCTTCCGCATAGCATCTGAGCCCGCCTCAGCCCTCCCTGGCCGCTAACATGGCGCTGTCCGGAGACCCCCATTTCAAGAAGCTGGCGGAGTGGCACAAGGCGAACGCCTCCAAGCTCGTCCTGCGGCAGCTGTTCGAGAGCGACAAGGACCGCTTCCAGAAGTTCAGGTGAGGCTGGGCAGCCTCTGCCCGCCCGCCCTCCCCCGCAGCTGAGCGGGGCAGCAGTCG
>VXAA01002214.1:295809-353417 GCA_013399115.1 Anseranas semipalmata | reverse complement strand
CGGCAGCCCCCGAGCACGGCGGCCGCGCGTGCTCGTCCTTGACTCATCCTTGCGGCAGGGTACGTGCCGCCCAGCACAGCGCCGGGCTGCGGCGAGCACAGCGGCATGCTGGGTCGTGCGTTCCGCAGGCGCTCGCATCCGTGTGCTTAGTCATGATAAGCTCCGCGATAAGACGAACGCGGATGGTCGCCTGGAGTCACCCGGGTGTTACGGCAGTGCTGCCCGCGTTACAGCGGACGCATTGCAACATTTTTTTTTTCTAGAGAAGGAAGTAAGACGTGGAAGCAGCGTGATAACCCATAAAATAGGACTGCTGTTTTCTGTACTCTGGAGACTGCTGAAAAGTCACATGTGGTTATGTTGTTGGATGATATGAGCAATCTGATAAGCCTGTTAGTATGTAGGAGAATCACTGATTAGAATTTTAAAGTGAGCCTGGGTAATATACGAGTAGCGAGCTTCTGTTCTTGAATGTAAAGATACAACTTTCTTGTTGCATGAGTCAAAACTTTCATTGGTAAAGTGACTTCTCTCCTCTTGAGCTGATTAGATGCTACTTAAATTGTAACGAGGCATCACATATGAAGTTCTGCATACCAGCATACAACAGTCAGCGTCATTTCGCATTGATGGAAAAGGTATGCTAAATTTTTGGAGTGCTGACTTCATCTGGCTCTCCTAACAGAACCATTTTTGACTGTAACAACTATATTAATATCTGTTAGGTAAATCTCTTGGCTCTTTAGCAGGAAAAAAAAGTTCTGGTTGCAAGTTTTCCTTATCTCCAATACCTTCCAAGAGACTGAATTTGGTAACATCTTTGGAACAAAGGAAAGCTGACGTAGACTCGCTGTGTAAATCCAAACTGTATAACTGAGATGCTTCTTACAAGGCTCTTCCTGAATGGCTTGAGCAAGTGCTATAATTAAGAATAGCACCAAATTTTAGTCTTAGTGGCTGTCACTTTATTATGCAAGCGACTTTAACCGTAAGCTGTGATCTCAATTTCAAATAGTTTATATTTAATTTCTTATATGTAATAGACTGTGTTACACTGTTGCTGTGTACCATTAACTGAGAAGGTATTTGCCAGCAAATGTTTCAAGCACACGTACTCATGTGTGACGTGCTTTCTCCATGCTGAACATTGACAGTGTGTCTCCCAGAATGTGTTCATCTGATTTTTATTTTTTCTTGTGAAATGCTCTTTACTGAGGGTACCCATTTCAAATAGCTGCCTGACTTAATGTCCTTTTGTGCAAACTGTAAGGACAGGTAGCAGTTGGGATGTTTAAGGTTGTTTAATCTATATTGACCATTTCTCTTCATGGTTTTTGTTCTGTTTCTTGATAAACCAATGTTATGGGCTACCAGGAGAACTCTCTATCATACCCAAATATGGAAAACTGACAGCCAGGTTTAGTTTGACAGATGAGCTTGTGTACTTCTCACTGATTACCCCTTTACCACCATTGTGCTGATCTGACTTGTAGTTAGCATCTGTTGAAAGACAGTCCCAGAGGTTTGGCCTCAAGGTCCTCTGTGTAACTTGCACCTCTTCCACATATGAAATTAGTCTTTATGAAGAGAATTCTGTCCTGCTGGGTATGATCATAAAATCACTGACTATCCTCTAAGGAAAAAAGAAAACTATAACCATGTAAAAGTGCTTCCTGATACTTGTGCCAAAGAAATTTTAGGGTATCAATTTTTAATCTGAATACTTTAGTTCAGAGACTAAGTTAAAATGAAATCTTACTATAAGAACCTTATGCTTGCTGACTGGGTCTTCTTGAGTATAGACACAAGACCCTTTCCTCTTTCTGTCTTGTCTCCAATGATGAAAACTTGCATATCCTCTTTTCCTGATTTGGAGTGGGGTCAAACCTGTGGGTACGCTTTTGACTTTCTTTGCTGCCCAAATATAAGGTCTGGTAGGAACAGTGGAAAGTGAAAGGCTGCACCACTTCAATGTGGATGTGGCTTACGTGACAAGTCTTCTGTTCCACCTGGGTAGCACTACCATTAGATGCCGCATTGCAGAACGGGTAGTGTAGCAGAATGCAACTGAGCTGCAGGTTTCCATGCTTCTGTTTATAGAAGGGGTGGAACTCTTAATGTGAGGGTTCAGGATGAGATTAGGCTGTGTGTACCTCATGTGTGGTAAGTGGGAAATTAGATCTGTTGTATTCACTGTTAGCCATCACTTGGTTTTTTTGCATAGTGTCTTGGGATGCCATCTTCCTGCAGTTTTTTCAGTCCAGTGGTGATTCAAATCCAGCCAGAAATTCATGGGGTATTTCTAAGTCTAGTGAGGTTGATTTTTTTTTATATAAGTAAAAAAACAATAAATTGTAGAAATAAAGCATATAACAGGTAAATATAAAGAAAAGATTTTCAGGATTTCGTGTTCATGAAGAACACAGACTCTTTCTATGATTAAAATGTAGCACTGAAGAACCATTAGTGTACTAATGGCCTTGCTGTGCCATTAGTGGAATGTGTTCAAATCTGAGACCTGTCTGTAAACATACTGCATTGAATTTTAAATAGACTTGCAGGATTTGTTCTTTTTCTGTATCTGTTTGGAATAGCAGCTATGCTAAGTTTTGTCCCTGTGAAGTCCATAGCATATATGGACAGTAAAATAACAGTGAATA
The DNA here is from genome assembly GCA_013399115.1 of Anseranas semipalmata. Classification (NCBI taxonomy): domain Eukaryota; kingdom Metazoa; phylum Chordata; class Aves; order Anseriformes; family Anseranatidae; genus Anseranas; species Anseranas semipalmata. Next base: position 350,757 of record VXAA01002214.1, on the reverse strand, counting down.
TATTTGTGCATATGTATTGGGGAAGGAAAAGCGGGGCAGATAATGAACAACATGGAAACATTGTGAATTTAGATGCATGCAATTTCCTGTGGCTTGAGTGTGTGGAGCAAATGTGAGAGTAACAAAAAAAAAAAAGCGGTGTATAGTAGACTTTATACAAAGTCTACTGAGTGACTTACAGGACTGACTTGAGTTTAAAGGAAATTTGTACATTAGGTTGTTAATTAGTGCAAAGGAGACATAGGTAGAAAACTGTGCTGTACAGGACAATAGAGGAACTGTAGAACTTCTCCTTTAGATACAAGGCTAGTAAATACAAAAGGACTCACTTGACTTCTAATAGACTATTTTCATGTTTTACCTCAGATCTAAACCTCAAGTGTTTGTCTTTTGAAATGTTAGGTTATAGCTCTCTGGTAAGGATTAGTGAAATTATTTGGAGAGGTCTACTGAGTCAGTGAGCAAAGTGAGACTATACAGTACACAAATAGGATGTAATTCTGCATTGTGCTTGACAGACTCTTCTTGTACATTAAGTTGTATAGACTTGTAAATCAGTTTTGTTCAAGTCACCATAAAAAAAAACATGGTTTATTGAAATGACCTGTGTGAAAACAGTTTAGTTTTCTTAGCTGCAAAAGATGGTGATAAACTTTTTATGTATGGTGATTAGCAAAAACCTAGCTGCTAGAGAATGCTAGTGTCTCAGTGGAAACAATGCGATTATGCTGCTGTGCATTAAATATACTTCATTGTATTTGGATTTTCACAAGCAGAAAATGGACAGCACAATTTAGCTTGTTGAAGAGAGTAGTTTTCAGTTAAAATGATGCACTACCTAGTAAATCATTTTGTGAAACTTGTGGGGCCAATTAGGCCCTCAGGTCATCTTTACTAACTTAGCCTAACTAGGATTCTAATCACTTATAATTTGTAGAGTTGTCACTGTCTTGCTTAAAACTCTTCAAGAACTTGTAATTAAACAACCTATTTGTTTTGACAGCTTGACTCTGAATACTGATCATGGGGATATCTTACTGGATTATTCAAAGAACCTTGTTACAGAAGAAGTAATGAAAATGCTGATGGAACTGGTAACTAAAGAAAACTATTTGGTTTACTAATTGAGTGTTCTAAAAAGTTACACTCAACTGTATGCAACTCACTATTCTAGTGTTGTTTATAAACATTTAGCTCTGAATTCAAGAGGCCATGAAAGTTCAAGGCCATATGTTTTTAAGTCTTGTAAGGCATTGTTGAAAGTCTTGCATTGTTCTCTGGCTACAAGGAGCAGGACCATTTTTCAATGCCCAGATCTCTCCAGCTCTCAAGAAGATTGTCTGTTACAAATCAGCTGGCATATGGGATTGTTACTAAGGTCTGCAGTAAGATAAGATTAATATGAAGCTGTAAGAGAAGCTGATGTCTTCTAGACCTTCAGCTGAAACAGACATTGTTTCATATGTCATGTAGTCTTAGTTTTGAGATTCATTTGCAGTTGTCTGTATTTTAAGTAGTTTGTGTCATTAACTTCGATGTAGTGTGGTGTCCATATTTACAACCCTTCCTTAACTAATGGTTCAGCCAAAGGCTAAGACCAGATAAGACAGATTTTCTGGAGGGAAAAAAAAAAAACTACCAAAAATAGCTGTAGTGAAACTACTTTTGCTGCTGTTCTGTTTTAAAAAAAAAAAAAAAAAAAAAACTAAGCTGTTGCAAAGAAACAAATGAATCCTGTAGTGGTCTGAGATGAAACTGAGTAATTAAGACTATTCACTACATCCTGATCTTTTAGTACATGTTACTGTGTAACCTTTTTAACAGAATAAAAATACGTGATTTAAAATAAGAGAATTATTTTTTAAACTAGAATATGGTGGGTCTTTCATCTAATAATTTTTGTTTTGCTCTCTTGTGGTAAATGCTTGCTCTCCTTAGTGTAGCTGGACCTTTGTAGTACATGTTGACTTACTATTTTTAAGAGGAATCTATTTTTATATTTCTCAGGCAAAGTCAAGGGGTGTGGAAAGTGCCAGAGAGCGAATGTTCAGTGGAGAGAAGATCAACTTCACTGAGGTACAGCTATTTCTGTCTATAGTTATTTCCCTTCGGTTGTGCTTATATACTATGGATGTTCATGCATCTCTGGTAAGAGATGAGCCTTGAAAAACTCACTCTAATTGCTACTCTGAAATGCTGAAAGTGGTTGTAATGTTTGTTTCATTACTTACTCGAGAGATTTTAAGAGCTCTGACCAAGAAGAAAATATGAATAAAGCTATTCAGTCTTCTCTCCAACAAAAATTCTTTTTTAGCTAATTTGGTATATTTTTTCCTTTCCTCTTCTCTCTTTTGTGGAGAGGATGATGAGTTAGGTCTTGCAAAGGGCATAGAGCAGAGTATTCCAGGTATGCCTTACAAGCTTTTGCCTGATGAGTGCTCATAAAGCTTAGTAAACTGTGTACAAAGTTTTAGCAAGGGCTGTGTAAGACTTTCTGCTTTGGGTTATTGATGCTACTTATTTTTGGGTACTTTTACTAGTGGAAACTATAAACTATCTTGAAAAATTAGCTACCTATTCTGGTAAGTGTATGAGCATATTCTGCTTTGTAGAGCTGAGGGTTAAATGATGGTTAAATTTTCTTCACTAGAACATACACAGGAACCAACTGTACCTTTTTTCTAAAATTAAAAGTAGGTTGAAAACTGAAAAATCAACAGTATAGCATGATTTACTGGTCTACCTTAAATATTAAAATATGCTTGAAGTAAACTTGCAGAAATCAATATTTCCTTTGACTTGGTTGACTGATTTAATTCTTGCACAAGCAGTTTGCTTAAAATCACTGAGCAGCTGGATAACTGCTGAGTCCATCGTATTGTTTATAAATGCTGCATGCTTGTAGAAATGCACAGACAGAACCAGATAAAGCTTCACTTGAGAATCATTTCTCTTCCTTCTGTATTAATGCTTTCAATATGCAGATACAGTTTTAGCCAGTGAAAAAAGGGAAAGGGGGGGAAAGTGGGTGGTAAGTTTAAAATCTGCCTGGAGGTTTGGGTTCTCAGATGTTGCTTTTTCACTAGCTGCATGTAACACAGTTTATTACAAGGTTAGCCGATCTCTGACCATATATTATGGAGTTTTTCTACATTATTTACCTGAGATCAAATATAGTGGTTGAAGTCTGCTCAGAGGGATGTACTTTTTCCTGATAGCATTTGAACACAATATTGAACTGTATGGTATGTTTGTCTTCTGCTGCTAGCTCCGTACTTCAATACTGTCTCAATATGGCAACTTTGTGGAGCAGTTACCTGCATGATGATTCTAATCTTTTTCATTATCAGGCTGCTTCTCATTTACAGTCAAAAGACTTGGAATTAGATTTGGTTTAATTCATTTTCTGTTAATGTAAAACAGCAAATCAAGTTGAATTGGCTCTGGAATATGAGCAAGTGGACAGAATTAAATGGTCATGAGATGTTAAACGGACTTCTGTTAAACAGTGTGATAGAATAAATTTAGAGCAATAAGACAGAAGGAAGCTGCTTAATGGCAAGATATGACTTGTCCGCTACTCATGTTCTGATTTAGAACATTTTTTAGCTATGTCCTAAATATTTAAGACTTGTCTGTATTTGGTGCTGCAGGCATTGACTGCTTAGTTTGTCATTATATGGAAATTATTTAGTGTACCCAAGCATGATATTGCCAGGTGTTTGTCCAGATGCGTTAGAACTTGTAGCCTGATATGGTACAAAGATGGTGCACAAGGTAGCACATATGACGACTCATTATGGGGCAGTCTTTACTGCCTATCAAAATTTAGAAAATACTTGTTTTACAGTAGACAGTAGTTCAAATATCACTGCTTTTCTTGATCAAGACAAAGCTTCTGTCTAGATAGTGAATTATTTACCAAATAATACCATTCCATGGCTGAGAGTTGCAGAAAAGTTGCCTATGTTCACCCCAAATTTAAGTGGGTACACTTTTATAATTAACAACTAAAACAACACAATTTTTTGAATTAGTATTTCATATTTAAATGATAACTTGGCAGATTGTATAGTCTGTGTCTTTGTCTCTCAGTGCCTCTCATTGTAGTGAGGAACAATGAGACAGAGTAGACAAATTCTTTAACTTGTTCATTAGTATTGACTGCAACTCCTTTGTTCTAGATTAAAACCTTAAGCTCCTGAACAGAGGCCAGATGTCAGTATTTTGACTTGTATCTCAGCATGAACCTTACTGTGTTAAATCTCTACTAACAGGAGACTTTTTTCCCCATAGAACACAACTACCACCTATGTATCTGGTTTGCATACACAAACTACTGCTTTGCTAATTACAGTTAATCTAAAGGATTTTTAATAGCCTTTAAGATTGTACTACTTGCTGGATGAGGTGCCTGGGTAAAAGTCAGAAATAATTCAGATTTTTTTCCCCTTCTTCCTCCTCTTGTTTCAGAACCGAGCTGTGCTTCATATTGCTCTGAGAAATCGCTCCAATGTGCCAATACTTGTGGATGGGAAAGATGTTGTTCCAGAAGTAAACAAAGTGTTGGACAAAATGAAACACTTCTGCCAGGTATAAAGTACCACCATAACTTCTCATATTTGTACTATAATCACCCAGGTTCTCTTATATGCATGTTGTGAAGCATGGGTTATAGGCTGGTTCACAGGAGTTATTCTCCACTTGTTTGATCAGGTTTATAACAGTACTGACTCAAGCGTGGAGTTAGAGCTGTTTTAAACATGATTTACTTTCCTATCAGTTCTCAGCTGGGTTTTTCTTAATGAGCTCTCTAGATCTTACTCTTTTAGCAGTAATCTTACATTTATTTCAGAAGTTTCAAGTCTTGTAAAACATCAAGTACCTTCAGATATTGCCTTATTTCTTCTTACTAGCTTTCTAACTACTTGACTTATGTAGAAACTGCCTCTTAAAATCCCTGTAAAATTGGGAGGAGAGAGGTAGAAGCTCCCAGTTTGTAATTTGATTGTGGTCTACTTAAGTAATTTTTTTTAAAGATCCTCTGGCTTTAGGTCAGATACCTTTGATTCTACAGTTTTAGCAACACAAAGCTTTTTGTTCCCTAGTTACATACAGTAATTGTTATCTTCAAATATCATTAATGTTTTTGGTTCTGTACATCTTTAAAATGGAGGCATCTGTCAGATGAGTTGAGGAAGTACTCTCTGAAGAGCTGGGAAAGAGTTGATAATATTGAGCATTCTAACAAAAAGTCAATCAGTAAAAGCTCACTGAGTAGTTCTAATGCATTTTAAGCATGGCTGTAAGAAATTGGACCTGCTTGGTTGCTATTGTGAGTCTTAACCAGGTGGTAGTGGCCAGCGTCACTGCCAATACATGATTGTTAGCCTGTACAAAATGAGCCTGGGCTATGGATAAATTCCTAATGGATAAATGCCAAAACCACAATAAGTGACACTAACTGGTTCTGATTTTGATAGCTTGTTCAGGTAGCATAAGAATTGAGTAGCCACAGAAATTCAGTAGTCTTTTTCTACCCTGGAGTCTTTCTTGCTGGTAAAGATTAGGTTTTGGTAGTGCAAAACAAATTTCACTGGTGCTACCTCTTTGATAGACAGCTCCAATCACCAGTCTGTGGATAACACTTTCCATGCAGATGTAGCTTCTCTGCAAAATAAATCATGTTAAGCCTTTCTTTGGAAAGATTAACAAAGATGCTTGTTTTAGTTGACTTGCCTAGGCAAGTGGAATTTTAAAACTATGGCAACATCATTTACAGGCTACAGTGATGATGCATACTAAAAATCATTCTCTATTTGTAGGGGAAAAACTTTCACTTAAAACATCTACAGAGAAGGAGAGTAACTCGCTATAATCAAGTGATTAATTTGTTGTAGAAAGTGCTTTAGAATTGGAATATATGTAGAGGTGTACATGATACTAGAACATTGTGATTGGAACAGATTTAATGTTTAGATGGTACATGATGAACAGAAATCAAGTGTTTTGATATTACTTAATGATTGTAATTTTTGTTGGAAGTCAATAACTGTTAAAACAGCAAGAATAGAGCAGAAAAATCCATGTTTTTACAGTGAAGCCCAGAACTAAATCTTAATGTAAAATATATATGCAATAGAAAAGTTTTTTGAATGCTTGGTTTGCCTGTAAATTTTATCTACAAGGCTTTATATTTTAAAGTTTTCCAGTTTAATTAGTAAAATCCTTCTAATTAAAGATGCCTAACAAAAGACTTCAGGTTCAAATATGTCTTGTGCAAATAATTCAATGCCTAAGACTCTTTAATTTTTAGCTTCTCTTGCTTTTATGCTCATCTGTTGTAAATACTATAGTAGTCCACACACAAGAAGGCAAGATTGATTTTGCAGTTTGTTTTAAATACATGCATTGAACTTCTAACACTTACAGATGTAAAAATTAACCAAATGTCTAGCTAAGAAGGTAGCTTTGAGTATTGGCTTTAAAGTCTAGAAGTTTTAAAGTTGTCTTAGGAGATTCTCTGTAATAATACTTGAAAACACAGCCTACTTCCAGGGTTAGAGTTGTTAACTTCACCATATACGTTACATAAAATACTGTTTTGTTTTGTTTTTTTTTTTTCCCCCCTGCCAGAGAGTCCGTAGTGGTGAATGGAAGGGCTACACTGGAAAGACTATTACAGATGTGGTCAATATTGGGATTGGTGGCTCTGACTTGGTAAGCTCCTGACTTCTGTACATCTTTTACATCTTTTTGTGTGTACATGCCTTCAAGGAAGATAAAACCTAACTGTTGCTTTTCTCCAGGGGCCTCTGATGGTAACTGAAGCCTTGAAGCCATATTCCAAGGGAGGCCCACGTGTTTGGTTTGTATCTAACATTGATGGTACTCATATAGCCAAAACCCTGGCTGAGCTTAAACCAGACACTACACTCTTCATCATTGCATCAAAGGTATGTTTGATAAAGTCACTGGTGTGACGTATTTCAAATGGTAAAGGATTCAATCAAGAGGTCTGTCCACAGGAAGATCTAGATTGGGGACTCCTAGTGTGCAGTATTTCTAGAAAGACCTGTTCTGATCATCCTAAACTTGCAATACAGCTTGTATTGCTACTGAAATGTTAAGGCATCCAGAAGTCAAGCACTGAAAATGACTCAATCTAAAGAAGTAATACACAAGAGCAATTCCATGTTGTTTTGGGTGCTTCTGAGCCAACAAGTTTACTCTGTTTGCAACAGTTTGTTTTACTATATTTTGCTGTGGGTGGAATGTGTGATCCCATGTAGCTATTTCTTAGAAATTCAAGATTTCATCTCATTCCTTACTTGTGGCCTTTTATATTACTTATAAATTAGTGTTACTTGTCAGTAGTCTTTTTTTTTTTTTTTTTGCATTAATGTTTCACATTAATGTAGTTTGGGAATCTTCATTCTGTTCTAGGGTAGTAGTGAAAACTCTTCCTCTAAGTAACTTAAATGCTGAGTTCCTTGAGCACTATAAATCCTAAGCTGCTTCACTCACAAATATGTGAAGACAGGCTGTTGGTAGTTCTTAAGGCAACACTTTATTTCTGAATACAGACTTAATAGTAGCTACCTTTTTAAATCTCAGCTTGTTAGCAAGCTTATAACTTAATTGCTAGCTGCCATCTTCCTCTGAGGAATGCTGACTAGAACATACTGGTTTCTGTCTTATCAGAGGAAACTGAAGACAGAATTCATCATTACATAACTTGGATTGCCTTCATTTGTAAAGCACAGTAGGACCTTTTTACTGTTGAAGACAGAATCTGCAATAAATGAACATGTGTGTAATGCTGACCGTGCTCTACTGTGGTGCTCATTATCTTATTTTGGCAATACTGTAGCCAAGCAACTTATGGAATAATAAGGAAACTTCACAAAGTAACACTAATGGTCATTTTGAATAATTGAGTTCAAGCATCATGGTTCAAAGACTCAGAAGACTGCCAGATTGAAAGAGTAACACTTCGGTTTCTATTTGCCAAGCTGTAGTTAGTTAATTGGATATATTTGGAAGAAGATGAATGGCATTTTTTTGTTTTCCATAACAGGCTTGTGTTTCATAATGAAATACTTCTGGAGATGGATGAGAGTAGGTTGAATGTAGTGTTCATCCTTAAAGCAAAATTTTGATGGTTGAGTAAATCAGAATGGTTGTAGATCTTTACAGAACTGCATGACTGAACTTCTTTGCACGCTTCGTGAAGCAGGAAAGTGTTTTCTCTAATCAGCAAAATAGTTATGGCAAGAGTCTTAGCAGAAATGAGTGTTATTACATGGAAAAGATGGAATTAAAAAACAAGAGGATAATCCAGATGGATTGTCCTGTTTGGAAGCTCCATTAGCTACTTTCTAATTGAGTGATAAAACTTCATATTTAGGGAAAGACTGCAGTAGAAAATTTTAGTCTTGAAGTTTTGTGTGACAGTTTGGGGGAGGGAAGGAAATGGGGAATAACTATTCCAATTCCAGCAAAATGCTAATTTGGATTGATAAGTTTGCTTCTTTTGCTGAAATCTGACAGCAGCTGTCTATTATGAATCTCTAGAATTACTCTGCTCTGGTTATCTGGAACAAATGATGTTTTAGCAGCCTGAACTTGTTTCAATTTTATGTACAATGTCTTACATGCTTCCTCATTTTCTGATGCACAGACTTTCACCACCCAAGAAACTATCACCAATGCAGAAACGGCCAAAGAGTGGTTCTTAAAGGCTGCTAATGATGTAAGTCTAATATACTTAGGTTACATAACAGAATGCAACGGATTTTCATTGTGCAGTTTCTCCCCAGTCATTTTAAGCATGCCTTGGATCAGAGCCAATAGCTGCCCAAGCATAATCTGTATAGTGTAGCAAATGCTGTACATAACATTTAAGTGCATCATGGTTAGTGACAGGCTTCTATGTCTGATCAAAGAAACAAAACAACAAGTTTTCTATTATAGATGGTTGTCATGGATTGTTTTCCCCCAAATCCTGCCTCTAAAGTAATAGATCCCAGCATCTGCCTTAGAGCTGGATAATGGTTTGGTGGAACCACTGGCACAGAAATCCAAGAATATGGTTTCTACATGTCATTACCTTCCAATTCTTGGAAAATATTTCAAAACTAGAAATGAAGCTATGGTTGAAATAGAGTAAGATTTTCTATAGTAGATGATTGTGCAATGAATAGAAGCCTTGTAATTGGCTTATTCCATCTGATTTCTAACCTTTAAAAGAAAGAGGCAATACTGCCTGTTCAGGTAGTTATAGTCTTTAACATGTTCTGGTCAGGATAGTGTATTTAGTTTGAAAGCTGGGCTTTGAAGTTTCTCATACTAGTTATATATAACTCTTTACCTGTACACTCACTGAAAGTCCGAAGTCTAGATCTGTAGCTTTAGATTTATTGGTAGTTGCAGTTGTCCTGATCTTTCAGTCCTAGAAGGAAGAATAGCACTTGTACAACAAACTCCATCTGCTTAAAAGCAGTATTAGTGATGAACCAAACTAGTAACATACTCTTAAGGAAATTGTGTACTGCTCAAAGTAGTGACTACCTCCAGAGGGAAGCCTTCGTGAGAATATTGTCAGAACATTATCTTCAGGCAGGCATGCTGCCAAATCTTGCATTGAATGTGAATAAGGTTTCAAGTTGATAAATGCAAAAAAGCTGATAATAGTTAACAATATTTTGTTTAAAAGTAAATGGTAGCAAATCAGTTTTATAACAAGAAATAAAAATAATCAGCATTCTAGATCTAACAGTCTTCCTTTTTATTAAGCCTTCAGCTGTGGCCAAGCACTTTGTTGCCTTGTCTACCAATGGTGTAAGTATAACAATTTTATTTAGACTTTATTCTATGTATTTTTAAGATAGCCTCATTGTACAATCCAGTAAGGAAGCCTTTAAGATGCCATTACTTGAATACCAATAGTTAGCCTTCCTATTGAAAGGATTTGTATTTTTCTACTGAAAATAATTGGAACACTTCCAAAGTAGTGAACTGTAGCATCATTGTAGTTGTGGTCTTTTGTGCTGGAGCATTATGAATCTGAAATCAAGATCTTGTACTTGTAATGTCTATCCTGATATTAATGAGGGGTACCTGTTGTTGTTTAAGTGTGTGTGAATGCAATTATTCTATAAACAAATATTACCCTCAACATCCTCAGATAAGTGCTGAAGTGATGCAAGTAGTCTGTGTGAATAATCTATTGCATATGATGAGCGTGATGTACCCTGATGTGGTATTTCATGCAAAAAAGAATGGGGTGAAAAGAGCTGCAGGAATTAGAAAAAGACCAGCAATAACTGAGAGGCTGTTAGGTAATCTAGTGTGAAGCTCCTTTCTTATATTCTGGGCATGTTGAATGTAAACAGTGTCAGTTCAACTCCGAACTATATTGCTACTTTGATCATAGAATGAGTGTATGTCATTGAATTCAAGACTGCTGAATGGCGATAGTGGTATTTGGAAATGGAAGTATACTGTATTTTCTGATGGATGCTATATATTTTTAAAATAGAAGATGTAATGGGACAATTGTGTATTTAATAGGCACACAACTTTTTGTGTTTTTTTATTTGCTAGACATTAAATTTTTTTAAGAATGTTTTGTCTTTTCTTCCATGCTTTTTTATTCTAGCCTAAAGTTAAAGACTTTGGAATTGACCCTGAGAACATGTTTGAGTTTTGGGATGTAAGTAAATGTCTAATGTTGTGCAGTAGATGTTAACCATTAGAATAATTTAATTCAGGAAATGTTAACTACATGTCAGGAAACTGATCAAAACCCAACTAAAATACAACTAAAATAGTAGTTGTATTCTTGGTACTGGAACACTTGAAAAATCAGGACTAAAAGCAAATTAAGTGTGCCAAGCAAGTAAAACAATCTCATCTCTTGGCTATTCCATTAAAATCCTACTGTTGTAGAAAGGTCTGAAGAAGAGCCTTCTATATTCTTGGCTTACTAATCATCTGCTGGGTAATAGGAGATAGAAGTCTTAGCTTATTCCTCTGTGTAAGTAGTTATTATAAGCTGTGACATTTGACTGTTGGGGTCTACTGTATATAATCTGTCTGTAAAGGTCAAACATCAGAAACAGGAGTCTTGATATTTTGTAGCAGATGCATATTTTAAGTATAGTGCATTTAGCCTTGGCCCTTCTACTTAAAATCAGAAACAGGATGGTTTGTCTCATTGACCGTGCCTGACAAACTAGATTGTAAAGCTACTGTTTAGAACTTACCTAGAGCATTACCTTTCCCTAGATAATGTCATAATCTTGCTAAAGCAGGCTAGTCTTACAGAGCAGTGATAGGAAAGCACTTAATACAAGCTGCAAATCTAGTATTTGGAAGTGAACTGCAATCACTATCAAGGGAACTACTTCAACAGATGTTATATAAATCATAGCCTCTATACCAGTTGGAAAACTTTAAATCCTCAAAGAAATCTATACTTAAAGATTTGTTAGGTACAGGTTCCCTTGACCATGCTGTATGATGCTTGGTGAATTATCAACAAAAATAGTATTTTGCTGAAAGTAGTCTAAACACATGCTGTAATTCCTAGTAATTTGGATAAGGTTAGATTTAAAAGCCTTACACTTCTCCTGTCTAAACCAATCTCTTGTTTTCAGTGGGTTGGTGGCCGCTATTCTCTGTGGTCAGCTATTGGTCTCTCCATTGCCCTGCATATTGGTAGGTATTCCTGTGATATATTAATAAGAATCTGTTTTGGGAATATAGCTGTGGAATACTTTAACAATACTGGATTGTGGATCAAATTTGGGACAAATACTGTTTTACCCAACCTCTTCTCTGAGGAGCTAGTTATGTTTGTGCTAAAAACTAATGCAATAGAAATGTCAGTGCTTCAGTACTGTAAATGTAGTTTGGGAATTTACTCGTATGTAGGTACAAATAGTCAAATTACATCTCTTTAGTCGCTTGCATAGCCAAAAGTGCCTGGTTTATGTAAAGCCACATCAATCTGAAAACTAGATCTTGCAACTGACATGCTTAAGCTATTTAAGAGTAGAGTATCTAGTTCATGTGACTACAGATACTTCAGTGTATCAAAAAATCCTGTCTTCAATGCTGCATGAGCTATGTTTAACATGAAAACAATTCCTTCTCCCATCACATTCTTTTTGCCCCAGTACTTATTTGTCTTAGGTTATGGAGCCTGATGGTATGCATGCTGTTTCTATCTGCAGTTGATGGTGGAACAAAGATAAAGACCCTCTGAACTGATCCTCACCTATCTGTACTGCTACAGGGGCACCACTGGTATCTCTGATGCAGACTCAAATGCATGTGGAAAGCACACAGTGAATGTGGAAGAGCTCTAAGAACTGCTGTTTCTTGATGAACAGGCAGTTCAGCAGCCTTGCATTTGTTCCCTCATCACTCCTTTCCTGTAATTAGTCTGAAACCATAAGGTTACATATATTTTAAATAAAAGCTAGAATTCCCTTAGACTGCTGTTAGAAGAAAAACATTGGTTGTAGTGTTCTTGGAATGATATCAATAGGAGTTGTGTGGAAAAACCTATTTGAACAGCAAAATAAACTTCAGTCAGGCAATTACTGTTTTGTCTGCAGGAAACTGTTCATCTCTGCTGTTAGATTTTGACTGCTGACAAGCCAGTCTATCTGCACTGCTTGCCCTTAGATCCTTTATCTATGAGGACTGGCCTCTGACCATAGGTAGAGCTGCTGCTTTGATTGCCAAATGCTTCACCGCAATCTCCTCTTTTTCTCTGTACAACAATCAGGATTTCTGACTTTGTGGTAAAGGATGGCATTAGTTAAAATACTCATTAGTGAAAATGGATGATGATTAAATCCCCTATTAAAGAGCAAACAGAATCAGGTGAATTTTTTACAAGAACAAGGAAGGGAGAGGAACATTTTTCTTCAAAACAACCTTACAACAGATGTTTTTCCTCAGACCAACACAAATTCCTGCTTTAGTAGTCTTGCCCTGATTTTTGGGAAAGCTTTTCCCACTGTGGCTAATAAGTAGGAAGACTGTGTAGCCTTTAATAATACAGATTTTGGTTTTAATGCCTTTGTTTTCCTTCCAGTTGTTCATTCTGCCTGAATGGGGAGTTTAGGCAAAGGTTTTGAAGTATGTTTCATGAAATTGGACTTGCTCTGAAGTATGAGCTTTAATCATAACTAATCTGCCCTATGGGATACAAACTTCAGGAGAAGTCAAAGTGCAACTTTAAACTCAATTAGTGGTTGGGAGCCTTTCTATACAAGAAAATTCAACTGCTCTAGGATTCTCTACCAGAAAAATCAAGTTTAAGCTGTAATAGTAAATGCAAATTGACTCTTTTTCCATTGTTAGGTTTTGACAACTTTGAGAGCCTGCTTGCAGGAGCCCACTGGATGGTGAGTGTGGGATGCCTATTTCAGATTTGCTTCTCTTAACAGTTAGTAAGATAACTGAAGGCAGGCTGGTTTCTGAAGTTCAGCTCCATGTGCCCTCTCAGTTTCTAAAATGACTGCCTGGGGAGTTCTCTAGGTCAGAACAACAATTTGAGGAAAAAAAAAAAGACTTAAGATTTGTGAGGAATGACAATTTCTTTATGAAAAAGTATAATTTTTTTCCTTTTGATTAAAGGATAATCACTTCCATACGGCTCCACTGGAGAAGAATGTGCCTGTTCTGTTGGCCATGCTGGGGGTCTGGTATATAAACTGCTTTGGATGCGAAACGCATGCACTTCTGCCCTATGACCAATACATGCACCGCTTTGCTGCCTATTTCCAGCAGGTAATGTTCAACCAGAGCAGGAGGTTTCAAGAAGCAAGGATATAAGTGTGCCTCTGTCCTGGTTCTAGAACCTGAATGCATGTTTTTAGGTTAAAATTGCAATCTCATAAATTGATGTAATCAAGGACATAAAAAGAGTGGTGCCAAGATTGTTATTATCTTATTTGCTCAATTAATTTAGAGATTTGTTTTTTTCCCTCAGACCTCAGTTAAGTTTTTGTCCATAAATGAAGCAGCTGTATCCCTGGTATTTATGGAGTTTCTATAAATAAGCAGCACTTACTATAGTTGAAGTATGTATGGAAATTTGTACTGATAGTGTATGGTTCTGTGAGAAAAATGATACTACTCTTCCATTTTAGGGTGACATGGAATCCAATGGCAAATACATTACCAAGAAGGGCTCTCGTGTGGACTACAATACTGGCCCTATTGTGTGGGGAGAGCCTGGCACCAATGGGCAGCATGCTTTTTACCAGCTTATTCATCAAGGTAAACTGAAACTTTTCCTTACTTTTGTTTAGAAATTAAATTTTAAGTGGTTATAACGCTGCAAGAGTCTGCAGAATTGACACTGGTTTAGAGGCTGGGCTCTTATCTAGGCTAGTGTGACGTTACTATAGTGCTCTTAATTAGTGGCTTTAGAAGGCTGTGGGATGCAGGTCTCAACTCTGCAATGAGGAGAGTCAACTAAAATTGAAATTCAACTGTATTGTCACTTCCCTCTAGTTGTTTATATGCAACTCTTTTAAAATCTTTGAAGTAGCTGAGTCTTCCAATAACTCAAAGTGGGATGAGGATTAGTTTTTAAAATTTTCCTCTGTTGCAAGGCTATTAACATGGCTTTTCTTGTAGGGACTCGCATGATTCCCTGTGACTTTCTGATCCCAGTCCAGACTCAGCATCCAGTTAGAAATGGTTTGCATCACAAGGTAATGAGCTCTTTATCAAGACACATATTTTCTTGTCACTGAAGGTGTTGAAGCTTATCCAGTATTGCAGTGTGCCAGATTTCTAAATGTCCGTTTAAAACTATACACACAGGCTCTGTGAATATTCATAATAGATTTGAAAAATATCTAAATTCTAGTTGCATACCCAATGGTATTTTTGTTCTTGAAGAAACAGACACAGTTCTTGAGGCAGATCCTCAGTGTGGCCTGTTGTCCTACTGAGGCTAGGAAGAGTTGAGGAATTAGCCCTTTGGAGAGAAGCTTCCTTATAGGAATTATAAGGAGTATAACTCTCCTTGCAAAGCAGAGAAGCATGTTCTTAGAGCTGATGAAAGCTCCCTCGGAGATGCTGTTGCCAAGTCTTAAATTCAAAAGAAAAAATTCAGTGAATATACCAGCATGCCTAGGGTCATAGCCTTCTACATACAGATTTTTTTTTAAACTAAACTACAATGGATTTTTTAACATGTCAGACTAAGGGTTTTCAGGGGACAGTGTCATATGTGGAAACGTGCCCAGGTTTACCATTTATTGCATAATTGAGAAAGCGTGTCTCCTCAGCTAAACTTCAGTCTTGTAATGATTTCAGGTTACAAGTGCTGTTTTCATTTGTGTACCAGCAATTTTCTTCTGTCGGACAAGTGCAGTCTTTAAAACATGACTTTGCAAAAGAGATTGATCATTCTGTGGTTTGTAGATAGCATAAGAGTTTATCTTCAGTATAACTGGTAGGACAAAACCACCTATCAACTTGCTAGCTAACATTAGGCAAGGGATAGGAAACTAAACTTCTGCTGTATTGGTAAGGATTGGTATATGGTGTACTGTAAGGATTTTTATATAGTGAGCACATATTAGTTGTCCAACTTTGACTATTCTTGGTGGAAAAGCAGCTGGCATTCCATGCATATGATATAGTGTGGAATAGACAGTGGGTAAAAGGGACATATGAAATCCCAGCTCCTTTGCTCTTACTAGGAGGTTTGCTATGAGTTCCAACAGGGGCAGGATTTCTTGGAGCAATCCTGGATGTTTTTGGACACATGCACTATTAAATAGTAATCAAGTCTTTCAGCACTCTGATTTAAAAAGCAATAGCAGGCATTATACACAAAACTATATTGTGTTTTACTGCCATAGTTAGTGTTAAAAATAGGTCTTGTCACTCTACAGTAACATCTCAGTCTGGATTCAGGCACTGAGTATTCCTTTTCCAGCTAAGGAAATAGTAGCTTGAGTTGGCGTTTTTTCTACCTGCTAGATCCTTTTGGCCAACTTCCTTGCTCAGACTGAGGCCTTGATGAAAGGAAAGACTGCTGATGAAGCTCGTAAGGAACTGCAAGCAGCAGGATTGAGTGGAGATGCTCTGGAGAAGCTTCTTCCTCATAAGGTAACCAGGCTCTGCCATTTGCCAGTTTGATTACTGATACTGCTGTGGTGAGGGCAGTGCATTGGTATGCTGCTGGGTGGTGCTTTTTAATGGGGGCAGTGCCCTCCTGTGGCTATTGCGTGCTACTGTCCTGACAGCAGTGAATGTGGTGTTAAAGGTTCTACCTTGTGAGGTATAGTGGAGCAGTCTGTAAATGGCACTACCACTAAGTATAATGACTGGAAGCCTTTTGAGGCATTTCAGAGAGAATGAGCTGTCTGTTCACTGCCCCTGGGCTTGTATTTTACTACTTTCCATGGCCATGGTGGGAGTAGCAGTGCTTGGAGATAATGTTTTGCCATTGTTTGTAATAGACTACGAAAATGATACAGAATATGAAAATAATAGTTTTATGGTTGAAGTTGTTAGCCTTTAAAGCCTTCAGGATTCTGCATTTGCTGCTAATACAAATAATACAACGTGGGTTCTAGGGAAAATGCAGAACTTGCATCAGAAACTTGCTATACTACAATAAACTAAATACTGAACTATACTATACTATAATGTACCTCTTGTTTTGAAAGGTCTTTGAGGGTAATCGTCCAACCAATTCCATCATGTTTACAAAACTCAACCCATTCACTTTGGGAGCAATCATTGGTAAGTAAATAGATCTTTCAACTGTGAATGCTTGTTAATACTTTATCATAAACCTTATTGATAAAGTATTTTTTTTTTCCTGTTTTAGCCATGTATGAGCACAAGATATTTGTTCAGGGAGTTGTCTGGGATATTAACAGCTATGACCAGTGGGGGTAAGTCTCCTTGATCTGTTTCTAGTATACTTACTGACTGGTATTCCCTGATGTGTCATGACTTAAAGAAGACAATGAAAAATAGTGGAATACTTAAAGCAAACGATTGTAGGATAGTTTTAAGTAGAAACCAGATTTTCTGGGAAAAAAAACACCATGTATCCTTGTTCAGCCATGCATGATGATTCCAGATACAACATTAGCTAGGGGACCTTTTGCTTTTTCTTTAAAAAAGAACAAACTATGAATGCAGGGAAGATAGTCAAGCAGGCTGAACACTGTAATAATATATATATATTTATAGGTTGGACTAGGTGATATTGGAGGTCTCTTCCAACCTAAATGATTCTGTGACTCTGTGATAATGAGAAGATAGTTGAGCAGGCTGAATGCATGCTCTGACAAGTAGAAGGGGAAAATAATTTCCCTTGTAGTAGGGGAAAAAAGAATTTACTTCTAAAAACATTTAATAGGCAGCTTGAGTGGTACCTGATAGTCAAGACTGATCACCTTATAATTTTTCCTCTACTGAAGCTACTTGAAGGCATCTGCCAATAATGTTCTTGCACAGGAGTCCCATGTCTAATGCAGGCTGCCCCTCTACCTGTGTTCATGGTAGAGCTCCATGTGGAGAACACCTGCTTAATAAGGAGTTTGTTACTTTGGCTTATTTTAAAAATAGAAGACTTCATCAGGGGCTAATTAGATGTTACCTTTAATCTGTAGTAATATTAGCTGTAGAACATATTGTGTGGGAAAACTTACACAAGAAAGATTGGGAAGAGGATAAGATTTTTTTTTTTCAGGTGAAACCTACCTATGCTACAAGGGGTTATTTGGAAGAGCATGTTTGCTCTAAGGGCCTATAATAGCAATTTACATTAAGCTCCCTTCATAAAAACTGAAGGATAGATCTTCCTCTGTATATTATTTTCTTAGAACTATGTTACCATAGTTTCTTTACCTAAAACAGTGTAGTAGAAACTGAAAATGGAAGACTGTCTAATAAAAGCTGTAAGTATCTGCTATAAAATCTGAAATCAAGAGTGGGATGCAAATACAGCTTTCTGCAGTATATGAAAATCTAGAATGGAATCCAAAACTAAATATGGAATGTGGGGAGGGCAAGTGGAGTGTGCTGTAGAACCAGTTTAGTTTCTTGCAGCTGTTGGTATATCCTTGGCTCTTGGCTGGATTAGCCTTCTGTAGTGCTGAAGAAAGCTTTCAGTCCCACAGCTCAGCTGTTCTTATTCATTGTCTTGGTGCTGCAAGTCAGTATTCTGGGTGATACTGTATTTAATAGTGAACAGGAGCAAGCTGAATGCCTTCTGCTTTGGGCAGACTGCACAACACAAATGAGTACTGAAGGGGAAGTACACTACAGAACGACTCTGCAAAACAAAAATTTCTCTATTTAGATATCTAGTGTAATTTGAGCTGTCTGTTCAGCTAAGCAGTTGTGAGAATCCCAGTTGTTCATGAATGGCACTACAATAAATAATTTGGTCAGTAGCTTGTGAAAGAAAAGTCAGTGTTCACTGTCATGTTACTACTTAATGTCACCTATTTTTAACATTCTTTAAGTTGTTAGTGCTAATATTATTGTTCTTTGTTCTCCTGCTTTTTATGAATGCAGGGTTGAGCTTGGAAAACAACTTGCCAAGAAAATTGAGCCTGAACTGGAGTCAGATGCTCCAGTGACATCTCATGATAGCTCAACAAATGGGCTCATCAATTTCATCAAAAAACACAGAGCCTGAAATGAAAGATTGAGGACATCGACAATCTAACCACCGGATACTCAAGTCTGTTGTAGTTGTGCTTTTTTTAGCCACTTGTAACAAAAATAGCACTTTACCAATGTAGCTTCTTCACTTGTTGCAGTTAATTTTGTTGCGTCAAGTGTTACAAATGAAAACTAGTTTTGTGAAACCCTGAGATTGTATAGTTGCTTTCTATTTTTGTGGTTGTTGATCTGTAAAGTTCAGCTGGTATGTTCCTCACTTCTTATCCGTCAACTTCCTTAAAGATGATCACATGATATTAGAAAATAAAAGATGATGGGTGAGTAAAACTTTCATTTTTCTGTATCTTTAAAGTGTAGGCCTAGTAACATTTGCCTTAGTATGTGTAAGGTTCTCTAAAGTCAAGTGTACTAACTTCTGCCTGGCATGTCATTGCCTTGGATTGGGTCTGCTCTAAGCTAGAAGTATGTTCAAAGAATTGAGTTATCTACAGCTATAAACTGCTCAGGTTGCATGTTAATGCGTTTGAGCAAGATGCAGATTTTTCAGTGCTACTCTGAAAAGTTTACTAATGTTGGTAGGTCTGTATTGATTTCTCCAGAAGCTATGGAAGCTCTGCACAGATTCAAAAAGGAAAGAGGTTCCTGGAGTGACGGTGATATATTGAGCTCTTGAAAGTTTGGAAAACTATGAGAAGCTGAAGTTTGGCATCACTTGCAGAAATGTATTTTTTGGTACCCTCCAGAGGTGGTTTATCTCAGTCTTAAATCAGCATCACTGTACTGACAGAAATCTGACTAGAGAATAATGTCACTATTTGTGAACAAGTTGCTTATCCTCTAATTCTCTACCACTGTTACCCCTCCCTGTTAGCAGACTAGCATGCTGTGGCTATTGTTCCATAACACCTTTAATAAAGGTAAGACACAACCATTGAAGGGAAAAATAAGATGTTAGCTGTGATTCTCATACAGTGAATTCTGTGACAAATGCTACTCAGACTAGGAAGTCTGAGCATACAACTCTTAATGTGCATGTTTGCTGCCAATAGATTGGCAGCATCAGCCTTGATATTGCCAATCTGACACCAGTAGTTCCTTCATGGGGCTTGACAATGTCTGCATGGATTTGAACTTAGGCTGAGTGCGTATAGTACTTAGAGCTCTGTTTTTTGATCAGCTTTATAAAGCACTTTCTCCACAAAACACTGTCACAACACTAACCTCCCAGAGGCAGGTAAAACATTTTCACAAGAGGTTTAAAAACTTTCAGTTGTGTAAGAGCTCCTGCAACTGAGATCTGAAAAGGTAACTTCCTTCTCTTTGTTCAGAGGTAGGGGTGAAGATGCTTATTGTTACCCAAGTGGTACCTTGGGAGAGGCTTGTTGTTTTGTCTGTGTTAACTCTTGTAAATTTCAGACTCTGAATTTTTTTCTTGGAGAAGAAAGGAAACAGTATCTATTCTCTAACTCTGAAAAGAATATGTACTGTTTACAAAAATCATTTTGGGGAGTGTTTACTGATGTGGGACAAGCACTGTTTTCACTGATAACATCACCTCTTGTTGCTACCATCCTTTTAAGTCAAAATGCAAAGCAGGACAGCAGAAAGACTGATACTGTTTGTGTGTAATAAAACAATACTCCAGTAGTGGTGATTTCAGGCTTGTGAAACAAATGTTTACTGAGGAATTTTGAAATTGCTACAGAAAGGCAAACAAAAAAGGCTCTAAGCTAGTAGATATCATCTAATTTTAACTTTCAGAAATATTTCCCCTAGCTCTTGCAGAAAAAGGTGGTGAGCTGCTCACAGCTTAAATTACACTTCAAGAGGCAGTTGTGCTCGCAGGCAGCACCGCTGCCCTTTCATGGATACCTGGACCGAGCGGGGCGCGTGCAGGCGGGCGCGTGGCGCAGCGCTGCGGCGCCACCTGGCGGCGCGCGGGCCGGTCTGCGCGCCTGCGGGGGGTGGGGGAGGCTCCTGTGAGGAAATAACGAACTCCGAGCGCTCGGGGGGGCGGGCGTCGCTGGAGGGGCTCCAGGGGCTTCATTTCTAGGAGTCCTCGCGCATGTAAGAGCTCTCAGGACTGCCTCTTTGCTAATTGATGGTGAAATTACCGAGTAAGTAAAATGCTGTTCAGAAGGAGGTCTCATCTGTGACTTTCCAGTGAATCAGCCTGGACACCAGAATTATGACCTGATAATCAGAGTTTATGGAGTGTGAAAACGACTGCTCCCTGACATAATCCCCGAAGTCTGCAGTCAACCATAGGATAAAGGTGGTAACAAAGCTTTAACGGAGCTTCTCACCTCGCGAAGGTGACTGGCTGCCTGGTAAACCTGATAAGTGTAAAAGTCCATTTTGCAGTCTACTTACTGTCGAATGTTTTCCTTCTAAACACATCAATACTTAGCTTGAATCTTCTCTTCCGGAAGAAATGGTGGGTGCTAAAAATAAAACGTGCTGAGGTAATTGTGGTAAGCGTTGCTGCATTGCGTCCCTCGCTAACTGTGAAGCAGGTGAAACCCAAGGGGAACGGCTCAAGGTCCAGGTGGGAGCAGGGAACGGACTCGGACAGCAACCCAAAAACACCCAGAGGATGGGGCACGATCCCCAGAAATTGGGAGGCATCACATGGGGCAGGCGGGAGGCAGACTCGCAGCAGACAAGAAGTATTTCTTTTTGTGATTAAATAGTAGTCCTGCAGAGTTTCCTGACAGCATCCTGAAGATTCTGAAGTTTATAAGAGCAGAAGGAGGGACTGGACAAATTGCTGTTCAAAAAAATAAAATGAGGATTATTAAATGCCACACATAGCTCAGGAATACACATTTGGTGACAGGAACCGAAGACTAAAGAGCTGAGAAAATGATCATATGCTTGCCCAGTTCTCACTTTTCCCATGGTGTATCCTTACCACCACTGCTGGAGGTGGCTGGTGGCCGGGCTGGGTGTGTGCACTGCCCCAGTACTGCTGGTCTTCTGTTGAGCCATGACGTGCTTCCTGCTGAAGAAAAAAAACATGAGAAGTTTTGGACACTGTTTGTGCTACTAGAGCTCCAGTAAATCAGTTTAAATTCTGTGCAATATCAACCTGGTCATGAACAAAACCCAGAGAGTTCTTCATGAACAGTGCTCTAGTAATGAAAAGGTCCAACCTGGTCACTTCTATCTGGGAAACTGTAATGGATGTGGCTGACCTCCACAATGAGACTATTATTATTACTTATGCTGCACGAGACAATAAAAGCTACTAGATAGGCTAAGAAACACAGAAATAGGTTTTTCTTCTGGAGAACGTAGAATTCCAGTGAGACAGAAAATGTGAGGAAAAGAGAACGTTTTGTTGTATATATTTTGTGACAGAGTTGTCTAGAAAGGAAGTAACGTGCTTAAAGTAAGCAGAAACTTGTCAGTCCCTTGAGCTGGAAGAAGATCTTCTGATCCTCGGCCCAGTGTGTTAACCACAAGACATGCTTCTCTTGAAGGCCTCTGAGGAAACAGTATGGGAATGCTTCATCAGCGTAGGTAGGTAAACCAATGATATATGTATATAAAATAGCACTGTAAGTGTAAAGAGGGTAGATTGACTACATAATAACGGTTTGAAGTAAAAATTGATCTATGAATGTATTTAAAGAGTTCTTGAGAAAGAAGTTATTCTATTTAAGATAAAATATTTTTTTAAAGAAAAAGAAGAACATGACAATAAAATTGCTTAAATTTACATATTCTTAAAAGTATTCTGCTCTGGCAATTCCTGCTGCTATTTTTTGTTGAAAGGAAATGAATTTCAGAGAGAATACTGTTAAGTAGGTACATACAGTATACAACAGAGTAATGAAGCATTAAAGTTTTGCAATCTGGTTTTCAGTGGGATTTTGACAGGGTGTGCATCTCATTAACTCTTATGTAGATAAAAGTGAAATGGCTTGCAGGCTATGTTAAAAACAGTATTTTAGGGACTACAGAGCGTGAAAAATAGAAAGCACTTTGGCTTCCAGAGTTAAGTGTTAAGCAACTTGGATTATTAATAAAAATTGGGCAGAGAACATCACACGAGCTGCTGTCTCAGTCAAACTGGAATGCTAGTAACTGTATTGCTCTCCCATCTTTGAGAGAGGCTTTTCAAGTTTTAAGTTATTTTTGTGGCGTGTGAGGATTGTCAAAATAGATCAGATAAAAAATAGTCCCAGAACTATACATTTCCAGAGGGTTGGTAATGTCCAGATAGATGACTTTATTGAGCCCTTAATTTTTCCTTTCTTTGTTCTTTCACATCTTGGGTTTTCTGGCAGAAGAAAAATAGAAAATTCTGAGGTTTTCATAAAGAAAGAAAGAAAAAAAGTTTCCAAACCTGCTGAATGTAATTGGAATTTCATTCCAAGTCTACTTTTGAAAGTATTCATTGTCAGATTCAGGGTATCTGGATGTTACTTGATGGTTTTGCAGGTAGACACATTTCTCAGTATTTCTCTTAACTGTATATTTTAAGGTTTATGTAATGTTTCATCCAAGGAAATATTTTGAGCCCAGGCTTGTGGACTGATGAGTCTCCTAAGGAGAAAAGATGTCCTCTGTGTCTGTCCACTTGGTCCCTGCTGAATGGGCTGTCCCAAGTTGTGAGAAATGAGAGAAGCTGGGGAAAGGATAATCCTTTGAGTCTGGAAGTAGGCTGCATGGTGGATTCAGCTGAGGTAAGAACTAGATGTCAAGAAGTCTGCTAAGAAGTTGGCCTGGGACCATACATCTAGAGCTCTCTGAAGTGTGTGGCAATTCCTGGAAAGGCTGAGCTGTGCCTTTCATCATTAACAACAGCCACAAGGGACAGTAGCTGGTAGAAAGATCCCTCTCACTTACATAGGATAAAAGCATACCATTTGTTGTCAGATGTATTTTGAATGCTAGTGAACTGTAAAAAATATAGTCTTGAGTAACATCTTTGTTGAATATTCTTGTCTGGTTTTGGACTAATAAAAAGCACTGCTTTTATCTTTATAAGTCAATAAACTGGATAACCAATGTCTAAGCAGTGAATGAGTTTGGTGAAGTTTAAATCAAGAGTATGACTTCTCATAAAGTCTGCAATTTACAATTGGTCTAACTTATTCTTAAATTTTATGCAGTGACTCCTACATTAACTTAAGTGGCTTGCTGTGTCAGCAGAGCCTCTCACTTTAGGACAGTCTCTCCAGTCTTTTCAAGAAATACATTTGTAGCCATAACATCGTTTTAACTGTACAGATAAATCTCTATGCAGCTTTGCTTGTTTGCTCTGATACGTTATCTAATAGATCTTTTTAACATTTGCTTTATTTCCTAAATCCGTTATACACATTAACATAGACAACTAAAGGGCTGTTGGCATGGCTCCGTGGCTGGATAGTCTGTGATCTAGCAGCAGTGTTTCCTGAACTACTTAAGAAAACTAGTATTACAAGAGGCAGTACAAGGCATCATATGGAGGCTCACTGGAGTTCTCTACAACACTCCATAAATAACTATATCAGTTTTGATCTTCGGTAACCTTCTAACACATATCATTTGGAGTTGGAAGAGTTATGATGATCTGTTGTCCAAGCCATGTTTAATTCTTAGGGTATATACCTGCTACCCATAACTGTAGTAGATTTCAAGATGACAAAAAAGTGGAAAAAGAAAGTGTATGGAGTCTTCATCCATTTTAATCTTAAAGTATGGAGCATGATATAAGGACTGCTGGCCAAGATGAATGTATACCAGCTTAGGTCAAATGCTCTTTAGTTCTATTTGCACGGGATTGAGATTTTACAGAGAAGACCTGTTATCTCACAATTCATAACTAGGCTTTCACATACAAGTGAAAATGTCACATTGACTTCAGCAGACATTGATCTGGCTGTTGGATTATTAACTGCAGTCATGAGGCGATTCTGGTGACATGTATTATTTTGCAATGATTTTGGACTATTTCAGCTTAGCTACAGATATGCTTCTCTACAGAGTGAGAGTTAAAAGCAAGCCTCCACGCAGAGGCAGACACACATGCGACGAATGTAGAATGTAGTCTGTAGAATCTGACTTGGTTTCATAGCTCTTTTTGGAGGTAAGCAGTATTAAACAATAAAAAGCACCAATTTTATTTGGAACATGTACCTTTGGGAGTAAATTAAAGTTACAGGAGAGGAATGATGCTGGCTATTCGATCGTGGTAGAGGATCAGTGCTCTGCTTTGCTGGAACAAAATAAATATGGTGATGTCCTTAAATTTGGGGATACCCTTACTAAGAAAAAAAAAGTATGCATCAATATATATACATATGGGGGTTGTGTATATATATATACACACACATATATAAATACATTCAATTTTCTTTCCTCTTTAAATGCTCAGAGATCTTCCTCCTGGGAGATACTGACATTCCCTTCATATTGGGTGGATTTACCACAAGGAAAGCTAGAGGAAACTTAAAAGTGTCCGGTTTTATTTAAAACCTTGGTGGTCTTTAACGGCTGCCCCACAGTTCCAGCCTGGTACAAACTTAAACAGAGCTCTTTGTTGCTCTTGAATGTGACATAATCCTTTCATCTGGCATGCTGAATGAAGTATGCACATGGCTTTTTTGCTACCCCTGCTGGGCTGCCTTGTTACACCTTCAGAGCAAACCACCCCCCAGTAAAAAAAAAAAAAAAAAAAAAAAAAAAAAAAACTTAGACTCTGTTACCCCCCCACACCACCAAAAAAAAAAAGCTTGGACTCTGTCATCCACCCTAATGCCAATAAACAACAGATAACTATGGCATCTTTTGGCTTTAAAATGCTGCCCCTCGTTAAACTTGTGTGTTGAGGAAGGAAACAGCTCCCCGCGTCATTGTTTCAAGCAGATACAGGGTACATTTTTTTGTTGTTTGCATGTTTGCTAATTTGAAGCTCTTTGAAGAATCCTACAGGGAGATCAAAGACAAAAGATTAGAACGTTTTTAATAAAGTGAAGAAGGATCAGGTTAGATCAAAGGGACAAGCTGACAGGAAATAAGTAGGTGCCGTTGTTGGCTGACACTTGCATGCTGTAGGGTGATTTCTGTGTTAATGTGAGGTCAGAAGGAGGATTGCTTTACATCTTATTGTCTCCAGACTTTGCTGACTGGGTGTGTCTTTGTACTTCGCTTTAATCTCAAAAATTAAAACCCATAAAGTCACAGTTTGGCTCAGCCATGTGATTTTTCTAGTTATTTAGCTTTGATTTTGAAATAAAAATAAAATTTGGAACGCATCAGCAGGGTTTGGAGGTAATTAATTGGCCTGCAAGGGGTTTCAGCTACAGGAATACTCATTATGAGAGGTAGTGGGCCTCAATCATCTCCAGCGTCTTTTCACTGACTTTAAGGGAACTAAATCTTACCCCACTGTCCTACGAGGGTATGTTTTCTTGATATATGCTAAGGTCTTGTGTGCTTACAGGTTGTACCACTGTAATTAAACCAGTGCAATGAAATTAATATATCCCCTTTAGTTTGGATGCGGTTTTATTGATACAAAGCTGCTAATTGGATAGAGTTTATATCCCTGAGCGAATAAAGTGATGCCAGTAACCAGAATGGGCAATCTACTCACTGGTCTCCTTGTGATCTTCAGCATGTAGAGTGGGGTGGATGCATAGTAATCTTTGGCATCCTGGCATATATGTATCTGAAGTAAGCAGCTTTACAAAATCATCATCTTCTAATACGAAATCACCCTTCTGCATGATGTAGCTAGAAACTAATTTGAGTGCTTGAAGACAGTCATAAGAAAACAAGCCAATTTATTTTACTGTATGGTAGGGGATTTTAGAGTTGCACAGAGCTTGATCTCCCCATCTATCTTCACAGGTGAAGGAAACAAACAAGTGTTTGAGAGGTTTGTGTGACTTTTTCTCCATTAGCTGGAAACCTCCGCTACCTGAAAAGACGCTTTAAGGCAAAGGTGCAGGATTGGGCCCAAACAAAAAATACTTGTTTTGTTCTACAAACAAAAGGGCTAGTAACATTAACTTTCTGCTCTACACAAGTACATGCACAGTTCCTCTATTTGCACCAGGGGTTTCTCCTGTGCTAATGCAGAATGGCACTCCAGTGATTAGATAATTATTGCTTACACCACGTCAGATAAGGTATCTTTTTTATCCAGTCACGTTAAATTGAAATTGCAGTTTTGGGTATGGCCCTAGCAGAAAAAGCTGTGCTCAGTGCTGTGCTTGTTACTACAATAATAATCATACTTTATGAAAATATTTGGAGAAATGTATTTTTATTGTATTTTATTTTTGTCTTGCAGTTATGTAAATGAGTGATCACTCTACAAAACCAAAAGAAAGTATGCAGTAAAATAAAGGTGCCTAAACTTAGTGAGGCAAAGAAAAACAAGTGGGAAGAGGTTAACTCACATTTAGGAAAGTGAGGAAAGTCTGTGAGCCTCAAAGGGATGTTAGCACTGGGTGGAACTAATGTGCACAAGTGGGGAAAAACATTCCTTTTCACTGTCTGGGCTGCTGCTGAACAGAGCTTCTCTCTCCTGGTGCACGTGGCTCTAAGCCAAAACTTCACATACTGTACTGTTGTTTGCTGCTTGTACACATGCATTATCTGGGGTTCCTGATTAAAAGCAGCATGGCAGATTGGATGAAGGGCTGCTGTTTTGGAGCCAACTTTATGATGCAGTCAGGATTCATTTTCAGTAGAGCTGACCTTGGGCATGCAGTGCTATTAAGCCAACAGCTGAGAATGGCATATGGGAAGAAGACAACCTGATTTGGTTTGGAACATGGTCTCATTTTCTTTATTTGATCACATTCTGTGGAGCCTCCTGGGTTGGCAGTCTGCTATTTTTGATGTTCAGTGGGCTCTAATTAAAATTACTTCTAAATCAGATATGTGCAGCGTTCAGAAAAAAAAAAAAAAAAGAGTGAATGCTCCTCAAATGTTTGAAGTGCTTCTGTGTGGTTATTGTAATGGCACATCTCCTAGAGACGTCTACCTCTGTAACCACTTAGCCTCTGTTGAGTCCCGTGCTAGACTTGGCTTCAGATGGGAAACATGTCCTGACATGCTTCTCTAAGCATTCAGATTTGGAAGTGGCAGGTCATTCTTTCTGAGATTTATCTGCCTAGTCAAAACACTGAGTTTGTGCCTAAATTTTTTACCATCACTGGGTAAAGGTAGATGTTGACTGGAAAAATGAGTACTGATTGGGTAGCAGAAAAATAAGGTGGTTGGGCATCTCAGTAGTGGACACACATCTTAATTCTGCTGAAGTTGTGAGGATACTAATGGGACTAGCTGAATTATAGAAGTGCAAGAAAAAATAGGCCATGTCCAAAATAGGCAAATCGGGAGTTGTAAATTGATTTGATTACATTTGTGTAATACATGTAAGTGTGTTGTGCTAATACATATAAGGCCATAAACCTACAAGTATTGCAAGAGTCTGACAGGACTGGAATGTAGCAGAAGTTCAAGGTACTCGAGGCAGTGAAACAGTATGAAAGGAAAAGGAATAAAAGAGAGTCCTTTAGTGGACTCTACAGAATGAAGATTAACCATTCAGGGAGAGGTGCAAAGCGGGGGAGTGAGGGTGTTGACAAAATGTTATGGTGACAGAAAATTCAGTGATGCAACACAGAATTCCCTGAGGGAATCATAAACCAGCTTTAGTCTACAAGGTATGTGGGTTCCTAAATCAGCAGGAGTCTGGTACCTAAATAGCTTTGCAGTCTAGTCTCAGATGCTTTACTTTGGACTTTTTCCTTCTCTTTAGGTTTCATGTGGTTTTAAATTTAACAGGGTGCTCATTTCCTTTTGAACCATAGCATGTTAATAGTGTCCTTAATTTGTTTATAATATGAAGAATCTTGAAGGACAGCTTGGGATTTTTCAGAGTTCTGAAATGCTAAGTGTTCTAATATAAAGTAGAAAGCACTAAGAAAAGGTTGAAAAATGACAGGGAATGTCAAGCTGAGACTGAATAACTTTGGGAGGTTTGATTTATCCAGACTCGTGCTTGAAGCATTAACAGGTATTTTTGTGGTTCACTGGGTGTGGGGCTTCAGTAGTAGCATATTAAGAACAAATAATTATGATCAAGATCCAGATACAGCAGTTTACTAGTTGATTAATGTATCAACAAAGGGAAACGTTAGAATGTCATGTGTGGATAGAGATTAAAGGACTGGAGTAGAAATGCAGGAGGAGCAGTCTGTGTCCACTAGGTGGTAATAGCTGAATCTTAAATCCTGTTCCAGCAGTGCGAGGCTCCCTCCTGCTCGCTGGGGCCTTCCTCATTTCCTTCTGCTGGAGGGAAATTTTGAACACTAATTAATGAAAAATATCAGATCTGAGAATCTATAGGGTTTTCAAGGAAAGCAGGACTTAGTAAAGCTTAAGTTTTAACATGTGGTCTATGGCAGTGCCTTGTGTAGATGTGCCTCACCCAGTGATATGTCCATAATGTCTCCAGGTAAGTTTTCGGTGCCTTCTGAAATTGTAGAGCATTCACTCTACAATAACCAACTTCAGCACCCGCTAGTATCTCTCTTTTAACAATCTTCATCATAGTAAGTAATAATCTTTGTCCCAAATGATATAAGAAACTGAAGGAATGACTGGGGTATGATAAAGTTATCAGCTTCAATTTGCAGGTGAATTTGTCACCCAGGGTAGTTTGTGGGAAAAAAAGCTGAGAGGCATTTAATATTAACTGAAGTACAGCAACCTGCATGATGAAGAATTTATTTAACAGCATACCTAGTGTCTAGCACTGAAACAGTGCTGGGCTAGAAACTAATCCAAACTGAAAAGGGAATTTAGGAAGAAAGAATATGATTATATGAGCTAGAATTTGAAAAAAGCAGTTTAAGAAAAAAATCACTGAATCCTGACTCTAGAAGTCAACTACGTTCTATAGCTTTTCAAGAAGACTGCGTTTCTAGAGGCAAAATGTTTCATAGCACCAAGGTCAGACTTTGGGTCTTTCAGCACTCAAAGATTAACTTAGTGCTATTATTCCTTTCTGTAAAATCTGGGGGTGCCCACTACCTGCTCAAAGACAGGTCTGTTTCATCCTACTTTTCTTTGGTGAATCTATGAAACAAGCTAGTAGGTAGTAGGATAATAGATGCAGAAGGGCAAAACTGTGAAGGTCTGTCCCTGAAGAGGTTGCAACCCCAACTTGCTTTGGGGTACAAAGTAAAAATTCTGCAATTGATTGTACAGAATTTCATAAAATTCTGAAAAAATGTGTTTGGGAATATTAAGCTGAAAAAGAACTCTGATTTTGAAGTTGGGTATAGTATTTAGAAATGTAAATAAAATAAAATCTAACTTTCGACTCATAAGTATTAAATTTCAGTGTTGTATTCTGGCTCATCTGGTCCACATTTTGCTCAGGGAGTTCAGGATTGTACTCCATGTTAATCTGTCAGCAATTTAATCTGTAGTATTCAAGAGAGAAGAGACAAGATTATCTTATTTCTGACATTGGCAACCTTTACTGGGGTACTAGGGAGGCAGCTCAGCTTCTTTTTTTTTTTTTTCTCCTTTGTCCAACATTGGGAAAGTGGGGGATGGCCATGGGAGGCTCTGGACAGCTCTGCTTTCCAGTAGGAGCCCTGGTGTTAATTTGAGCTTTGGGAGTAGGCAGGATAGCTGGAGAAGGGAGTGCAGCTGCACCAGCTCCTGTCTGCAGGTGCCACGTGGGCCACCACAGGAGAGGCAGCAGGGAGGCTCTGCTCTTGTACTTGAGCCACGCTGATAATTCAGCCATAAAGCAGCCAAAGAGCCCTATGTCATACCAAAAATAAGGTTATAAGTATATAGAGGCTATTAGAATTTGAGGTAATGTGCAAAATTCCAAGCCATAGGTGGGGGAGACCCACTACCTGAATAAATTTCGGGGGGATTGGCTGTATTTTATTTTTTCCCCACAGTTTGAATTCATTCTGGAGGCATGCTGTGCAATTGCTGCTTTCATCCTCTTGTCTTTTTTCTCTCTCTTTCTCAATCAGGTGTCTATCTCCCTTCAAGTGTCGATATAGTTCAAAGTACATTTAAGCCCCAGTATTAACTCTAGACTAAAAACAGTGCAGTAATGCCACTGGTATAAATGAGGGCTTTACGAGTACAATAGATATTACTGTTTTAATGTTGGCAGTGGAGATGCCTTATATTCCTTGTTTTCAGGCAGATTTTGTATTTCTACAGAAGCAAACTGTTAAATGCATGGAATTTCTGTCCTTCCCAATTATATTAGTTGTCAAGCTATGGTATGTAACAATCTAATTTTTACTAAGCCTGTCATTGCAGCAAGAACACCAACATTAGCAACACTAAAACTTTGTTTTCATGTTGTTGATCCTGCAATCTCACCCATAAAGATGGGAATTTGGGTCGGTGTGGAGTGCACTAGTTTAAATGCATTTCTTTGTCTGTGTAATGGTTTGATTGGGCACATCAGTGGTGCGGTCAAGGACTGTATTTGCTAGGATTCACTCAGAGCTGGAAGTACCTCTGTCACAGTTTGTGAGATCTATAAAATACTTTGCCTTGCCCACCAGCCAACTGACCGCACTTTAGGAATAATACAGCTAATCTCTCCACTGGAGATCTATTTTTCTCTTTTTCTTTTCTTTTTCTTTTCTTTTTCTTTTCTTTTTCTTTTCTTTTTCTTTTCTTTTTCTTTTCTTCAATTACTATTATATACACTTTTTTCCTTATCTGCATTTATTTACCTCTCTTATTAGCTGTATTTGATATAATTATCATCTGCAAATTGAAACTGATCTCTAATACCTTCTGTTTATGTGACTGGAAAAATCCCAATTGCTAGCAAATCAGTTACATCTTTTGGCATTCTTATAGTTCTCCCTCAAAAGTAAAACATTAACGTTAGGTGAAATGAGGCACACCACCTAATATGTTAATTAAGGAGATAGATAATCATTAACTTTATTAAAGCTTTGGAGGATGATTCAGGTTTATAGAAAACAAATTATTTTCTCTTACATTTTGGAAGATATTTCTGTATTTTAAAAATACATAAGTGCATTGTGGATGGGATTTGAAATTTAGTCACAAATCTCAATTTTGTAAAATACAGAGCTCTGATGAAACAGGATTTCACTCTTTAGGATAAGCTTGCTGAAACATTTTAACAGTTTTCTCTAGAAAATTTTAAATAAAACTCTACAATTAGCAATTAGAAAAAATTGCAAAATATTTTGGAGTTTTTATAGTTAAAAAAGTAGTAACACTGGGACAATTCCTACCTATATTTTTTAAGACTTTAGATCTGTCGTATCTGTCATTTGCACCAGAAAAGACACAGAATGCAAGAATATCCCAAACACAGTAAAAACAAAGTTATGGTAGAGAGTACTTCTTCAGGGAGACTAGAAATATTGGAGTGAAGAGTGCATATCCTACAAATGAGTAGGACATTTCTCTTCATTGTTAATACTATGCTTGATATTAGCATTAAATCCATTCTGATCGAAAAGTCTACCACAAACCCCTCTGAGAAGATACAAGGGGGACAAGGCTAAGCAGCTCTGAATTTGGCCTCTGCTGTTTGGGAAAGCCTTATTCTCCTGATCCACGCCAGCACATAAAAATTGTGCAGGGCATGCTGAGGACATGGGACATGACAGTGTCCTACGGCCACTGTTTTAGCAGGCATTTCTTCAACACACCCTCTATTCTGCTTTTCCTTTGTTTTGCTTCTTGCTGATTGGAGAGGCTGTAGTCCGATGAGCAGGAGCTCCAAAACCACCAGAAACCTGTTGCAGGTCTAACCTCAAGGAATGGGGGCAATTCCAAAGGATGGCATTTTAACTAGCAGTTGCTTACAAGCTCCATTTTGTTTTGTGAGAAGGAACTTGTTTACAGCCTAACTGGAGGCTTAACTTTCTCTTTCTTGTGCTCATGGAAAATAACAAATATTCTGTTTAGAGCTTTCCTTGGCTGCACAAAAGGAAGCAATTTTGGGAAGGCGTCTAAAGGTTTTGGGTAACTCAAACAGGGCAATGCAAGTCCAAAGCTCTCCAGCTTCTGCCAGCACGCTGATATGTGCCTTTGCCCCCACCCTGTTATTTCAGAAAAGATCTGATTTTTGCAGGCATAGCTGCCGATCTTCTCAGGCCTAGCAGTATCTTACAGAAGATGCTCGTATACTTTCCTCTAACGCTGCACTGCCACCTTCTGCTTTGCTTTCAGGAATTAAGGCGTGTGAGATGAACATATGGTATTCAATTTCAAGAGTACTTAGCAAATCATGCCTTTCAAAGCAGGAAACCCAAAGTTAGACTCCCAAATCCATCTTTAGGTTACTGCTTGTGTTGTCTGGTTCTCAAGAGTATAGCGATACCTTTTGGCTTAAGTGGTGACTGCTGAATGTAAAGCACTACAAGCAGTCAGGTGTCTCCTTTCAGAAATGTGGGTACTTGTTTTGGATAATTTTGGCAGAATGAACATGACAATGATGTTTGTGCATGGACTTAAAACAGAATCAAACTTCTCTTAAAATCCAAATGGGGAAAAAAAAAAAAAAACAACCAGAAGATGATATGCAACAATAAGTTAGACTTCACTTCCAAATGTTGTTTTCTAAGCTGTAGGTTTTGCGTAACTGCAATTTGGAGTACATACTGAAATATAGGAAACATTCTGGAATTTGTCCATTCAACATGCTTTTCTTTTTACACGGAATTTAGCATGTTTTCTTGTGACTGAAGACTGCAGGTGTTATTAGCTCTGGTTTCCAAGGGAAAACTTGTTCTTCTGGCCAGAGAGTCCTGTAGCTCACTTGTGCGTTTTAAAAGGATAAAATAATACTCACCAACATTTACATTTTTACAAGGAAAGATATAGCTGTCTCTGTGTGTATTGGGGAATGAAGGATTTATTGCTTTTTTTCCCCCTAAGCAGTTGATAGATAAATCACATATTCTCTTGTACCCTGCATTTCCTGTCTTTTGGTACAACATTGCTTTTGTGGTTATACGTAACATTTGTTCAGTGTGCAGAAGGACAGAGGAGAAAACTGACTATAAAATATTCAGTATTTTAGACATTTACTCTGTATAGCTGCATTACTACAAAAGGAGAGATTATCTTGACATGTGCCAGTTTGATTTTAAAAAGTAGTAGGTGTTTCTTAAAAGGCAGTGGGCATACGATGTTAAATTGGAACTGGACTAAAGCAAACACAGGCTTTCTCCTTTGACAAGCTTACAGTCTCATTAGGGTAAATTACCCAGTATTGAGCTCCCTGTTTCTATGATTAGATGGTTATTGGGATCCAACCTAATTAGTTTAAAGCTGACTTGGTATCTCTACACAACATAGTCGTTATTTCTGGGCTGCTGTGGAGGCATAGTCTGAAGTCTTCATTTGAAATCCATTAAAGTCGAAGGAACTCTTTCTGTTGGTTGAATGAGCTTTGCATCAGGCTGCAAACATGTCAAGTGTACAGTACAGAAAACAGAGAGACCCTGGCCACGCAGTCCAGGCCTGGCATTCCTATTGGGATACAGTGCCGCAGGGAGGGGGGCCAGGAATGCAGGCAGGGGGTGGGGTGGCACGGGGAAGGCAGGCTGGGGGCCAGGCCAGGGAGCTGGTGAAGGGGGCTTGTGCATAACGCAAAGGCACAGCAAGGAGAGGGGAGAAATCAGAGCATCAGAGAGATGAGGGAAGATTTCTGAGGAGATGACAGTGATGGGAGAGACTTGGATTTCATATAAAGCAGGGCAGAAGGGCAGTCTGGCACACATGAAGCAGCACCCGGTGGGAGCGTGCTCTGAGCCAGAATTTCTGGGAGAGGCAGGAGAGTGAAGGCAGGGCTGACGACGTGTGATAAATGACACTAACAGAAAACAGTCAAGGGGGGAGAGGCTTGGCTGGGGAATAGACAGCACAACCAATCTGGTGGTGAATATAAGTCTTCCCTTTCCTAGTGCATGAAATGATTTGCTACAACTGACATGCTCCTTAAAGAAATCCAACCTGACAGGAGTGGGGGAGCAGCAGGTGAGCCCCAGGGTGCTAGAACTGACAGTTGCTCTTCAGACTGGTGGAGACATGAACATGCAAAGGGGCGATACANAAAAGAAAAAAACACTGAAAAAGCATAGCAAGCATATTTTAGGGCTGGATGGAATGTTTGCTCAATTAACTAGTCAAAACAGGATTTCTTTGTGTTTCTCACAGCACTGCAAAGGGAACTCCCTTTATGAGATTCAAATTCTTTGCCTGTATCTTCATTACCCAACATACACCATCTTCAGGAGCTTTACTCTAGTGTTGGCTCTGTTGTGAAGTAAAGTAGCTCTGTTTCCTCCTGACCAGATGCAGAAACAGGGCAGAAATTCTGCAGCTTGCTCAAAACCTCTGGAGGACTTGCTATCACAGTGAACGTTGCAATTCTGTTCTGCTCATACAGATAGAACCGTAAGACTAGACGGGATCACCCTTGCATTAAGCCTTGCCTGCTGCTGCCATGTTGTAGTTATGTCTGGAAAGTCCATAATGATCTTCACAACACCACTCTACATGCTTCTACAAACCACAGGTTGCAAAACACACCCTATAACAAACTTAAAACTATTAATCTTATGTAAAAGATCAAAAGCTGCAAACTGCCATGTCCCACTGGAAGAGATCTGGAGTGACTAAGAGCTTCATCATGCTCTTAGATACCAGCATTAATATGGAACTTGTTAAGTGACATTCCCAGATTATCTGGAAAGCAAACTCTGCACTACACTACACAAGAAGACAAAACAATTACTGTCTTGTTCCTTAACAATCTGATTTGAATGAAAAATGTTCCTGATTTTGCCTAATCCTGTGCATCAAAGATGTTTAATACCATAAAGAGCATAAATACCCTGGCTAATGTTTGCTACTTCAGGAAAAAGGCATCAATTTTCCCTCTTCCTAAAAGGTCAAATTATATATCAGAGGGAAAAATATATACAGTTTCCCAACCTCTTTTGGACAACAGGAATACAGCACAAATAAGGTGTAACAAGCACAGTCAATAAATAGGCACTCAATCTCCTTGAGTCTAAAACAGTACATTCAAATCAGAGATGAACAAACTAAGCAGACCAGACTCCCTCAGCCTCTCACTCTGTGTCTTGAGATTTGACATCATCTCATAAATCTTCTCTGAATCTGCTCCCTTTTTGATTTCCTTCTTGAATTAGGGGTATCAGAAGCACAGTATTTTTTTCAAGGTTTACACCAACAGAGTATACAGCAGGATTGTATCATTGCCAGCATTCCCATATAAAGATCTAGAGATTTGATAAGTCCTTTTGACCATAGAGTTTCACGTGGTGCTTAGGTTGATTCCTGCTTCCCCTGCAGACCACCCCATCATGGAGATATGTACAGCAGTCTTCGGGCCTAGATGTATAATCTTACTCTGACTACTTGCAATGCATACAGCCTAGTACTAAGCAATTGGTACATCTCAGAGCCCTGATCTCATTACTGTCTACCATTCTCAAACAGCTGTATCATCCACAGATTTAGTACCCAAACAGTTTATACTTTTTCCAGTTTGTAGATAAAGTTACTAAACAGCACGGCGCTGAGAACCAACCCCGTGTGACTCCATTAAAAATACAGTCAATTAATGATGCTTTTCCATTTACAACTGTACTTGTGGACCCATCAGTGAAATGAATAAAAGCACTGAACTCCAGTCAGGTTAGTGTTACTGCTGTGGCTGCACAGTTGCTGATAGTCAGTTCATCTGATTGCATTTCACCCTTGTGAAAATCTTCCTGCTCATTACCAGCTGTGTTACCCAAACTGTTGCTTCTTGCAGTAAGGGCTTAGGCTCTATTCATCATCCAAACGGTAGGAAGAAAAGGAAGACTTACTCTCTGCAAGGCTGACCCATTTCCATGGCCTCTCAATGGGATAAGGCCAAGAAAACCAGTCTAGCACAAGCGCGGTGCCTACCTTAGCCTGGTAAGACACAGCCACTTTTGATAGGTGCTTAGGATTGCTCAGATCAGCTGATTCACTGCTGATCTGCCAGCGCTGATAATGAGCTGTTGTGTACCAGGTGGTTTGCATGGTCCTTAATGGGCAAGCAAAGTGTTTTTCCCCTGCCAGGTCACGCAGCCTGTCTTTTCTGTGTATAATTAGCATGTTGATGAGAATACAAATCTTGACGCCCAGGGAAGAGCTGAGGACTGATGAATGCAGAGTGAGCAATACTGTGCAGTACTGCTGCTCGGTGATTGCCTTCAATGTACAAGAGACCTCAAGAGAATAAATATCAGTTCCTTCCAGAGAGGCCCAGGCAGCACAGTGCAGATCCAGGCTGTGCAACCATGGGGACTTATTCTGGGCTATTCACTGACTCACAGAGAAGAGCAGGTCTTATGTCAGGAGCAGAGTCAAGGCCAGAAAGCCCTTGAGACTCCAGCCTTGACGGGACTGGGGTGTGACCAAATTGGGTTACTGCTCTGCTCTAGCCAGTGATAAGCTATTTAATCCCTTTATCCCTCATTTTATCATTGTGGTTCCATATGTCTAGAGCTGAAAGCAGAGAGAAGGATGAGATACTGCAATACTGCTGTAATGAGTGCAATGTCTAAAAATGGACCTACTCACTCCTCTCTTCATTATTTCTTCAGAATGGAAGTTTTAGCCTCATTCCTGCTTTACTGCAATGAACAGGATGCCTAGGAGACAGGATACTGAGCTAGCATGGATGCTGAGACTGAAGGCTGACTTGTACAGTTATTCTGCATACTCATAGTCCTCAGATCTGAGGCCTGTAACCATTTTTAGGTATGAGTATGTATATCTTATATGTAGTCCTGCCACAGCTCTAAAACACTTAAGTTACTGCCAGCTAGAGCCAAGGCAACAGTCCAGATTGTTATCGATGCCATGTGAAGCTGTGAGGCTGAGTGGTGTCTGCTGATTGACAAGGTGATAGCGTTGTTGCTTTAGTGACTGCACATTAGAAACAGAAACATTTTTGGTGTCACTTTTGTCTGCAGAAAGCCCAGGCGGTACAGTGTAGTTTGCTAACTGGTCTGGGATGGGCAGAACCCCTTGCTGGTCTTGTTTGCTGGTATTATTATTAGTATTATTGTCAACAATGTGGCTTTCGACTTTATATTAACGAAAATGTGGGTGCTTTTGCCAATAGCAAATGAATAAAATGTAGTGTGGAGTATGATAACAAAGAGCCTTGAGCAGTCTGGCAGGTAGCTGTTGTACTTCCATAGTGCTGCATGGTACACAGGGAATAGTGATGGGTGCAATTAGCCTACAGGCACTTTGGGGATTCCATTTACTTGCAGTTAGTTTAACTTTTCTCCATCCTTGTATCCTTATGACTATAGCAGTTACAGCTGTTTGATATGTAGGCAACTATAGGCCTTGTTAATGCTGGTAGGTACAGTAAATGCTTTCTTTTCATAGCAAGCAGAAAATAAAAGAAAAATCTTTCCTAGAGCCACAGCAGAAAGCCATAGGGAGGTGAAGGCAACAAGTCGAGCTGAAGTTGAGCTAGGGGTTGTTGGAGAATTTCTCTGGGAACAGCTGTAAGCACACAGGGGTTGGGGACTGACGAGCTGCAGCTGCATGGATGAGTGCACCGCAGGGGAAGAGAAGGTACGAAGTCAGGCAAAAGCAGAAGCAAAGAGACAGGATTTCTTGAGACACAGGCCTGACCAGAAAGGTAGACTTGTGATTTGTAAGGTAAGCAGCTGTTTGTTGTTATTAATACCTGGTAGGTTCAGAGGAGCAGGATTTGCTTATGTTCCCTTTAAATAAGGAGAGTTGCACCAAATAAATACCTGATCTCTGTTTTCAGCTTCTTATTTGGGAGTGACACTGCCCAGGGCCGAGTGACTGAAGACAGGCAAAAGACAAATACAGAAAAAATTAAGTTTTGTAAATTGAAATCTCTTCAGGCAACACAGACATTTTAGAAAGTAAGCAATCAAGCTGTCAACTGACTTTTTTACAGAAAAAGTCCTCTAGAACTAGCAATTATTTTGAGTTTCTGATCTCATGGGTAATTATGATTGGTCTTCGACCACCTCTCTACTCCACCCAAACACACCTCATGCGCGTGGCTTAGCCTGAATTCATTCAAAAGTGAGAGGATTTCCCAAAGTCCATTAGCTGTAACACAGGAAGTATGTAAGCCTAATACTTGATTTTTAATTTATAGAAGCACTATTCTAATAATGCTGTCTGACGATACCCAGATACTTATTTATGGTCTTTGTTTTGGCTTCACTTGAGTATTCCAATTCTTAGAAAAAAATTCACTAAAGGGAACCGTGGCTTCCAGTTGTGGCCGCTTGACAATTGCTATGTGTGTTGCCCAAGAAATATTATATTGTTTCTTTGATTTGGTATAAAACTTCTGGAACAGCTTGAGTTTGAAGTTTTTTTTTTACTTGTTTTAATATATTTTTTTCTGCTTCACATTCCTTCTGAAGCTGCCCTAGCTACCTTTACAAACATCTGAACAGTCACTCTGTTTTCAAATACAAAGAACAATAGCACCTCAAGCGCAGTGAAAACACCAAATATTGATCTGTGCCTTGAATACCAGAAAAGCTCAGCGGGAGGTATATAGAATATTTCTGAAAAATGGTAGCTTATCACCTGCAGACCTGGAGATTGCTGTCCATTATTTCAAAGACTTGCTGGGGGGCTTAAGTGACCTCCAGCCTTCAGCTATTTGTGTCTCTTCCAAGGCAAAGAGAAAAAAAATCTCAACCCTCTCCGCAATGTTTGCATTCACCTCATTTCCTGTGTCGTTCTTTCACCTAAGTTTACAAAGGTGCATTGAAATACATCACCCACAGCAATGCAGCAGCATCAAAATTTCACTGCAGTGGTGGAAACTGATGCATGAGCTGCTTTCAGAGTAAAGATTTAGCTGGCTTGTTTACACCCTTGCGGACATGCGTGGCTCTATAACTTGATTCAGTGGGGTGGGGGTTGGAGAGGTGACTCTTGCTATACAATGTCCTTGGATTCCTGTTTAAAACCAAGCTGCACCTGAATGCTTATTTTCACTGTGCACTCTGATGTGCTAATTATTTCCCTGTTAAAAATATTCTCGCATTACCCTGGCGATACCAGAAATGTTAATGCTGTTTTTCAGTCAAATGTGGCCCCATGGGGATTCTGAGAAACCCATGAGGGTTTCTGTTTGCTCTCCCAGCTTGTAGGGTTGCAGTGGTAAGGCACTGGTGCTGAGATGTGTACTCACAGCCTTGCAGACCACCACAGGAAGCTCAGGGAGCTGGAAGAGTCACTGTAATTGCCAGTGTCATCCTTTTTGGAGAAACAGAAACTGCTTCTGTTTTGGTCTTTGCTTTTTCATTTAGACAGTTCATGTATGGTCCAGACAGCCTGTTTGCTGAGTTCCTCTGCCCCAGCATTTCTTAGAGCAAGTATGCATCTGGGCTCGTGCTCTCTAAGCAGAGAATGAAAAGCACAGGTGTTTGAATGAATGACTAAGGAGCATTTGAACCCTGAGCTTGTGGTGGAGGGTAAAAGAAAAAGTGATCTGTAAGTGGTGAAGCTACCATGCAGTGAAGTGTGTTTGAGAACGTACATACCACGCAGCCCTTTAGGAGTGTGCTTGCAGGACTGGGATCTTACATGTAATGTCACTGTGCGTTATGGAGACAGGTGATACAGCACGGAGGTGGCACTGCTGCTCAGTGGTGTTACAACAGGTTGTAGCACCTTCAGGTAAGTTTTGTTGTGACCATGAAGTAATGATGGGTAATAGCATCTCTCAGTTCCTACTTTTACCTTCATAAATCTGGGTGATAACTTATGACAGTTCACCAGACACTAGATTTAGCTGGAATAGCTAATTTAACTTTTGTAATGATGTGTGGTGGCGTTCAGCTTGCATGCATGCCTGGTTGGGAATGGAGTAAGAGCTGTTGCCAGACCTTGGCCAGCCTGGAAGGCTTTTGGATGAAGAAAGTGTTTTCTTTTCCTTCTGGGAATAGATGTGAATTAGTAGCTTTTAATTTAACAATTGTAACATGGAAGTGTGCCTGTCCCACTTATAGGAAAGGTGGTGATACTATTGGTCTTCCTTTTTTCTGGAGAGAAAATGGGTGCAAGGAAGTGTTTTGGATGGGGTAGGTGCAACTCTGATTGGTGCATGAGCCTACCTAATGAGCAGAAGAAGCAAGAGCTGAGCACAGTTGAACTGGGTTTCCTTACGTGACTGGGAAACTTGAACATAATGACACAGAAAGTAGGCTTGGATGAGCAAAATGGTCAATCTCCGTGTACTGCATACATCCACATAAAATGATTTTTTCTTCTAGGGTTAAAAATGTTAAAAAAATGTTAGAATGTTAAAAATACATCAGTGTATGTAACATAGTAAGCTGCTTCCAATCTAGTTGATTTTTTATGCTCTCCTGCTAGATATGCTCTAGCTACTTTCACATTCAAGGTGATATGTATGTTCTGTTGCCTTTAGTGTGGAATTAGGTATCTTGTGATTCTTCTAAAATGTCACATCAGTTACTACCACAACTCAGGATTTGTCATGCTGTTCTGGTTTGGTGTACTCCACTTGGATATCCTCATTACTCATATTTGTAGTGTTCACAGGACTTTGTTAACATTTCACTCAAAATGTGGATCTGAATTAGCCATCTAGGTCAACACTGGCTCATATTCATCCCTACTGTGACCCCACTGAAATTAAGGGAATACCAAAGGTGAGCGTATCCCAGTATGATCAGTCTGCAACTGAGGAAAGGTGATGGAAAATGTTGTTCTTTCTTTTTTTCCATTGTGTTTTTTTTTTTTTTAAACTGTGGAAAGACAGTAGTTTGAATAGCTACTGAAGTATT
Source organism: Anseranas semipalmata (assembly GCA_013399115.1). Classification (NCBI taxonomy): domain Eukaryota; kingdom Metazoa; phylum Chordata; class Aves; order Anseriformes; family Anseranatidae; genus Anseranas; species Anseranas semipalmata. Next base: position 309,163 of record VXAA01002214.1, on the reverse strand, counting down.
TTTCTCTGATTTCTCTGCTACAATTTCCAAGCTTAAAATTAAAAAACGAAACAAATGAACCCCCAGAGCTTTGCTTCACATCTCTGTGTCTCTCTCCGTCTCTGTCTCTCTCTCTTTCTCTCCATAAAAATTACATATTCACTTGTGGTTACTAACTCCTGAGATGATTTAATTTAACTCTTGCTTTTACATTATTTTTATATCTTGTCTTTCTCCAGTATATAAAAACAACCATCCCTTGGGTCAATTGCTCTGAGAATTAAAATTTATTTTTCCTTCTATTTCACAATAGAGGGAGCTCTAAAGAAACTTATCTTTCCACAGAAAGCATAAGCAGACTGCATCTTCAAAAGTGCTTGAGAAAACAGCAACAACAATATGCTTACTCCTTATGATAGGCATACATGTGCACATTGACGTTTCAAAGCAAAGTCAAGCATGCCTTGTTGTATACCAAAAGTGAGTTTTCGTGGATTGCTGTGTAGAAGCTCATCAGTAGCTGTGTCTTGCTTGATGAGAGTCACTCAGCAAAACTCACTTTACAGTATTTCTCCTCTGAGGGTGCTCTGCTCCTGTTCATGCTGTACTGGGAGAGCTAGATGGTCTTTACTAAAGGAAATTTACAGCAGAGCATATATATCAAGATGGGTGCTTTTATATGAGTGACTGCTGGACCTGCAACCTTAATGGAATGGCTAATTCATGCTGACGGGTTAGAAATCATGCCCCTTGAGGTTGGTAGTGACAAATGAGCTAGTTATAATGAACTGTGGCCATGATGATACTGAGGTGTTCCTATGTGGGAAGGTGGGCCAGCAGTGCCAGCTGGAACACTGGATCGCTTCCCCTGTGGCTTTGAACATCTTGTTTAGCTATTCTTGTCCTCGTGTACAAAAAGAGTATCAAAGATCTTTTATACATTAAGGATAAAAATGTATTAGGAGCCAGGCTGGTCCTGGGTGCGTAAGTGCTGTGTGTAGAGATTGGGTCTGGCTTTATCAAAACCGTCTGTTGACAATATCGACAACATCGATATCTGGCAGGGACCTATGGATTTTTTTAACTGTATTTGTATATGCAGTACCTGGAAACACAAGACCAAGTTCTTCCAAAAATTATTTTGATTTACTTTTTTTGGAAGGAAAAAAAAAAAAAAGCATGATGCTGGGTAACATTTCTTAAAATCATTATTTTATCATTACAATGTAAATATGTGTTTGGCTATGTTATTAATGCTTTTTTTCCAATGGATTTCTTTCACCAAACACACAAGGGCATAGATGACATAGATTTGAGAAAAATGATAAAAGACATCCAGCCTTGCTACAGAATTAACTTTTAGTAGAAGCAGGTTGTTGTTTATGAACTCCATATACCTTTATTTTCATAAGATCATCTTTACTGTAGTCCTTGAACGAAAGTTTTTTGTTAGAAATTACATAGTCCTTATTTTTCAGAGAATGTTTTACTAAAATGAAATGCCTTTATTCAAGCAAACAAAAACACTCCTTCCCCAGATGACAAATGCTCTTTAAAGTATAATGTGGTACAGTAATCTGTACATCATGCTGCCTTGTTCATATTAGAAATCTTTCTCGGGAGTAAACTGGCAAAGATTAGATTGTAAATTTTTGGTCTTGTAAGTCTCTGTCACCTTAGGGCTAGTGTGAAGCTTATATTCTTCTGTTTTTTCAGTCTGCCAGCTCTTGACACAGCAGATGTTGATGGTAAATGCTTGTCAGCTGAAAGGTGACCACACATCAACATAAAGAATTTCAGATGTGACCAATTTAGCTTTCCATTTTTGGCCTGTACAGTTCTGTAGGATTTTAGAGTATGGTCTGCTTTGTATATTGAATTTTATGATTAAAGAATGCATGCTTCTAGAATATGCATCAATTTGCATTCTCCCTCCCTCAATGGTGATTTTGAAGGCTTTTATTGTTCTTTTTGAGGAAGTTTCTGTGCAAGCAAAAGCCAGACTGCAGACACAGCTTTAGTAATGAAAACACTTGCTGGTATAGATTGTTTTGCTTGTAAACCAATACAAGATAGGTTGATTTTAAAACAAACAAACAGTATGTCTTTTAATCAGGGTAAGCTGCAAGTATTCTAAGACATTTTGTCCACTGCATCTGTACATGCAAACTGCTAGGAATGGGTCTTGTTTTGGGAGGAGGTATTTCATGATTGCTTGCTTTGATGTTTTGGGATTGCTGTGCTTAAACAATGGCACTTCCCAACCTCCATAGAGCCTGATACCTCACAGGGCAGAAACAGCAGTAAGACTTTCCCTCTGATCCTTATCTGGCTAGCTGCAATTATAAAAATTTAGTTTGAGAGAAAACTTGCACCACCGTTGCTTCAAGTGTATTGAAATTGTCTTAGGGAATTCACTACGTTTTGTCCCTAAAAGCTGGGTAGGCTCTTTAGTCCACATGCATAATCAAAAAAGCCAAAACTCTTACTGAAATCGAGACTGTGGGTGTACAACATAAAATGTCACTCATTACCAGTGGGGCTATGACTGAGGCCAATGTGAACTATTTGGAACAGAGCAAACCCTGGCCCAGATGCGTTCATTCAGGCAGGAGGAAGAAACATGACTTTGAGTGGTGGTTCAGGCAGGGAAGGGCCCGCACCGCCTCTTGTGCCATTCTCCCCGTCCTCTTCATTGCTCGCAGAAAAGTTCTGTGAGGCATGGTGATAGGGGAATTTAAGGCTCCCCATCTTATCTTGAGGAAGGGCTTAGTAAGGAGAGTTTTTTTGACTGTCAGTTAATACGCTGTTGTGACTGTGACACGACATTTATGACATACTTTAAATTCACTACTTTATTGTGCCTGACTTTCAGTTTAATGATACAGAGCTGTTAGAGGAGGGAGCAGTGGTACAAAAGCTTTGAGGAGAGAATAATTTCAAATAGGTCTACAGATGTCTGTCTGAATATGCAAAACTGATATCTGTAATGGAGCAGTGTACTCTATATACAGTCACTTGTATTATTTATACTAATTATTCAGTTCCCATAGCCACGAGTCTATCACCATGCTTTCAGACAATAAATATTAAAAAAAAAAAAAACATAATAAATCCCAGTTGGTGAGGAATTTCTTCTTTTAACCTCTTAAACTATTTCTTTTCAAGACTACAACAATATACAGCTTTGCAGAAATGTCAGGTTTGAACAAAGTCCATGTTCTTTGAACAAAAACCCTCCTTCAATCCTAGAAAATAAGAGTAAGCAGAAATCTCTTCCAAGTAGCATGTTTCAAATTTCAGTTTGCTGCCAAGGGCAAATGGAGGCACCAGGCCTGTGTCTGTGCCCTTGTTTTTGCTGTTTTGCATCACCTGAGTGTTGTCTTGCTCATTTGCAGCTGTGCACAACCCGTGCCTGCTTGGGGGAGGAGACACCTTCCTCTGCTGAGTTAGCCTGACCCAACAGTGAAAACCTGGCTTATTCTCCTTGCTGTTTTTCTTCTAATAGATGTTTGAGATTATGGTTGTTTTGTTTTGTTTTTCCCTCCAGAAATCAAGTGTGTAACTGTAGGCTTCCTCAAATACTACAATGTATTTGTGGAGCATGGGCCCTTGCAAATAGCTGTTATACAGCAAAATGCAATTGAATTTTGCATGTGTAAACCTGGGTGTTAGTTTTTTTCTTTGTTTTTTCTTCTTCTTTTTTTTTTTTTAATCACACTGATATTAAGAATATGCCTTCTGTCTTTATACTTTAATGCTGTCTTTATTTTTAGAGATGTGATAGTTAATTCTGTTTGTATTTGCCCACAATACTCATGAACCTCAGTTGGCCTAATTCTTGCTTTGACAAATTTGCCATTAACATAAGCATATACCTAACTTAAAGTACATGGGTAAGAATCCTTCAGTGTAATCCCTTCAGTGCAATTAATAAACTCACAACTATATTTGTTGTACCAATCACTCTGCTTTCAAAAAATCAGCCAGTAGGTATGTGGAAAAAGAATAGCTATCCTGCTTAATAAATTTTCATATTGAAAGTCTATGCAATGCAGAAAAATGTTGTTAGAGGAGCACAATTGTAGAGATGATGGGAAGGCTGCACAGCTATGAGCTTGCTCCTCTGCTCCAGGAGATGGACATTAGGTGCTGAGGAAGGCAGCGGGGTCTGCAACCTCTTCCCCATCCCCCTGACTATGATCAAGTCCAGCTCTGATGTGGGGCAGCTGTGTAACCTGTGATCAGGGTGCTGTGAAAACAGCTGTGAGAAGCTTTGTTGGGGGCTTTCTCCCTTTGTTCAGGAGCTGTATTTAAGCTCAGATCCTGGTCTGAGCTACACTGCACATGCACTAGTCCTTGGCTGTGTGCCCTGATGGCCCTGACCTTGTCTTGGCTTCCTGGATTGACCTTGGACCTGCCTCATCATTGAAAACTTGTCTGGTGAGTGTGGGGCTGTGGCTGACCTCATTTAATGTGCCTAGACCTGCTCTGCTTGCTCAGGGACTGTGGGGCTATGTTGCTTGCTGCTAAGGTCCCTGACTGCCTTATTTTGCCCTTAGCTCCTGGTTTGCCTACTGGGCAGAGCTCTTGCTGCCCCAGCAGGGCAACTGCCGATGGCATCCCGGGTGTGTTTTTGCTCTGTTGAGAATAACTTTCTGTCAGTCTGAGTGTCCATGAGAGTAGACAAGCTCTCCTGGGAGGATGGACTTGTGGAAATATGTGAAGAGGCGTTGTTCTTATGGGATATTACATTGATCATTTAAAAAAAAATTGTATTTTTCTGTGTTCATGAATGGTGTTTTATGTCATAAATGGTAAACATTTGCATTTTGGTGACGTTAGAAAATAAAAACAAGGTATGTAAGTGATGATTATGCTATAAATTCTTCAGACAGGAGGCTGGATCTACCTTCTTTTAGAATGTGATATATTACTTTTGTTGATTGAAAGTGGCTTGAAAGTTCAGAATGGAAAAAGAACACATAGGCACTGGTAAATATTTCTATTTCTAACTAAGAAATAGATTGTTTTCCATCATGCCTGGAGCACGTCATCCTCAGGTAGCTGTGCACATCAATGAGCTAACTCTGCCCACGCCCCTGGGAGGAGACCTGGGCGGCACAGAGCCCTCCCTGATAGTGGCCTGTGCTGATCTTCCCATGTGTTTTACATCTTGTGGCCTTAACCAGGCTCATGTGTGCTAAGTATCTGATTTTAAAGAACATGGTAAAATATTAAGATAGTAAGGAGAATTTAGTATAAGTTCAAAAATAATCAGCTGCATCTTGAGGAATAGCATAGTGCTTACTGTCCCCTAAATACAGCTCATGAATTGATAGCAAGCAACTGATTCTTTCATAAGAAGCAATTCTGAAATAAAAGGGTACATTGACAGTAAATAAACTTGCACTTTGGGTCAAAGATGTTCCTCTGCCATGATTCTGGTTTGTTGCTCACTGTAGCTTCTTTTGCTGAGGAGGAAAGAGGAATTAAAAATTCCACGTTGTGTGCCAGATTGAGGCCTGGCAGAACAGAACTGCCCCACACTCCTGGTCTGTGCTTGGGCTGAGCTTTCCGTGCTCCTCGTGCTGGATGGCTGTCCGGAGTGGTGGCAGCTGTGGGGGACCCGTGTTGCCCTGCTCATCCACAGGGCACGGTGTTCGAGTCAGTGGCTGAAGGAGGGTATTTGGACCCAACAGCTACTGTCATGTGTAGAGGCTTCCAACCTCTTTTAATAATTGAGCCTTACTTGAAACGAACATGGCTCCTGCTCTGTTTGATGTCACCCCCTCCCGGCTGGCCCACAGCCACTGTTGCCCACCCGACATTCCCTGTCGGAGACCCTTTCTGAAGGGCTGCCCCTGTGCTCTCTGCTGGCCCCTCTGCTCTTCCCCTGGCAGCTCTGGGGGTTGGGGCTAGGACTAAACTTCTGGAGGACTTTGAGAGCCTGTCGGGTGCTGCTGTGCTGCACTCCTGCCTGTGGACTTGTGGCCAGCCTGGGTGAAGTTCCCTCCTGCACCGGGCTGTGACTTGTGTGTGGAAATCTTGAGGGACCTGGGGCTGCTGGGAGGTGCAGCTGAGGGGCTGCTGGACTGCGGGGGCTGTGAGGAGCTCTGGCTGCAACTTGCTCTGGATGAAGCCATGGAATTGCTGCAGTCTCAGCAAGCTCAGAGTGCTCTGGAGCAAAGTCCCTCTGGTTTTGCAGATGTAAAGCAGCTAATGTGATGGAGACAGTCACAGGACCTCAGGAAATTACTGTAGTATGCACAATAATAATAGTAGATAATTAATAATAGTAGATTCACCTATTGCTCTTAATTTTCAGCTTTGACAGGTCATTATTAAAGGACTAGACATATTTTAGAAAGGCTGAGTGTAAACATTACTTCATCCCTTTGCTATGAGTACTCAGCGGAGCTATGCTCCCCCTTTTTATTTTTTCTTTTTCCTTAAGAAAAGAGGAATGTTTTCTCTTTGTGAATAGGTGTAAAGTACTAGCTTGTGCCAAGATGCCTGGTATTTGGCCTTCTCACATGCTTGCAGGACATGGGTTGCATGTAAAGCAGGAGAAGTGTAGAGAGTTGGGACAATGGATATTGGGGAGTAATTGAAAGCTTAAAAAGAAATCTCAGACATTGCAGGAAGACAAAGATTATAATGAAAATAAAGGCAAGGGAAGATATAAGGGCAAAACTTTGTAGGGCAAAAGAAGCGATCCTTTTTTTTTCCAGGGACAAACATAGCCATGCAGCTTTTCTTTGGTTTGTGGCAAGTACATACTTTTAGTATAACAAGAGCATTGCGGTGGGGTTGTTTGGTGAGAACTTGCATAAAAAATCGACAGTGGTACTGTACCCTGACGCGTCTTTTCCTCTTCATCCCTCTGTTCCCCTTGTTTAATTCTCCACAGACAGAGCAACAGGGGGAGGGTGGGGAGGGAGCTAATGGCACCTAAATGGTTTTTATCCCTCTGTCTGAATCTCTTCTTTAGAAATATTATTTGAAATCCACCTGACTGTTTTCTTGTTGGTGTTTCTTTTTTTTTTCTCTTTTTTTTTTTTTTATAAATAGCTTAGTCTTGAGGCCAATTTGACACTCCACATTAACCAAGCAAACAAAATCTCCTCTGTTTTATGGCTTAATTCAATAAATAGATGTTCCAGTTTGCCTGTTGCCCTGTGATGTACTGTGTTCCTTGATCAGGCTGAACAACTACTGCCTGGCAGGTTTTCAAGTGAGCTGGAGCTTGAGCATTATACCCTCCTGGGACAGAAACAGGAGGCAGGAGTAGGTCGGTGCCCTCACTGTGGATCAGAGTTGTTCGAGTCTTGCTCTGGAGTAACTTGAATTCACCCCCGGTAGGTTGTTTGGTGAAAGGGAGTCTGGTTGCCTAAGGAGTCAGAGGCAACTGGAGCTGACGCTAGCCTCACTGCTTCTTCATTTACCATAGAAAGTGGTGTGTTCTTAATTGCGTTATCACACACAGGCTAAGGCTAGACCTTCATCTCTGAAGCAGAACAACATGATCCGTTCTGTATTAAATGGCTGTTATGAAAGGTGAAAGTAATGTATGGCTCTAACATGGCCTCCTGATGACGTAGTGGGGAAGGTCAACTTCGTTGCTTTAAAAGCTTTCAAAAATGATCAGAACTTAAAAAAGAATGGAAGGTGGGGAACTCATCTATGCACAGACTGACTGTTCTCACTGATCTTAAGGAACCTTTGTCCATCTGATACTACAAATTTACTTTGCACATGGGATTTATCTGACTTATCTATTCCTAACTAGAAAAGAAAATAAAACATTTAGAATTCTGTAGTAATTTATTAATTTTGCCTCCATTAAATAGCTTATACATTAGCAAAGCTGTCTAGGGTATTAGATAAACTTTTCCTTCAGAAGAGTATAACTTTAGAAATACTAATTATTGTTCAAAATACTTCAATCTTATTGAACTTGCTTTTACATTGCTTCTTAAGAAAAATGCTTGGTGATGTCATATCAGATTCTACCCTAATACAACAGACTTCATAATTATTTTAAATCAAAATTAGTACAAATGTAAACAAATCAAAATTATTACCAAGTCTATCCAAACAAGAGTTAATGTTTGCATTTTTTCATAGAAATTATTAAAGTTCCAAAACCTCAGGAATATTTCACAAAATAATGATGTCTAAGCTCAATACCAAAAAAAAAAAAAATACTGTAAAGTAATATGAGTTATGCTGTGCTAGTTACATTTTGCATTATAACAAAAACCTAATGCAACACTGAAATCTCCAAATTTCACCCAGAACTTACCATTTATAGGGACATTAACTCTTTAATTTTTCATACTGAAAACAGACATCGAGATTTTCTTTAAAAAATAAAAAAATTAAATTTTGTGCAGCTGCAATAATAAGCATAAGAAAGATGCTTATAAAAGAAGCACCTGCCTTATAAGAATTCTTTTTTGGAAACTGGGATGAGTTTTTCCAAAAGATCTACAGCTCTTAGTTTAGATTTATCTCTCGTACATGAATATTTGCTTGGCTAAGGAATTGGGTTTTAGAGGTAGAAAATGGCTGGCTGGTGTCCAGGTGTCACTTAGATATGTTAGTTTTATTTATTTTTTTAAATAAGCAGTCACTAATGGGATACAGACCAGGACACACATTCGAGTTCATGGAGATTTATTAGCTTGCTGCCGTTCCCCTCTCATTTCATTAACCCTGGTCGGCGCCGGGCACTTGCTCCAAGTAACTTGAGGCGGGGGCCAAGTCCTTCCTCCCTCTCAGTATACGGGCAATATCCACCCCTGCCCAGGAGCTGGGAGGTGCATGAGGAGGGAAATGGGGAAGCTTTGGGAAATGTTTTGTCAATGTGGTTCAGTTCAGAGAAGTTCCCTGCAGCCTCATGCATGCTGATGCAACAACTTTTCTCCAACTGGGAAAGCACCCATATGCACCAGCACTCTGAGATTGACATCTGTTAGAGGGAAAGTCCTAGAAATCATTTTTTTCAGAGATCAAATAGAAGACTACTCAGAAAAGCTCAGCTTGATTACAGCGGGCTGACACATCATCAGGAAATGGAGGTCATGGCTCGCTGCCTTGATGGAATTCTTTGAAGATATTGCTGCTCAAGGAGATATGGGGGACAAGCTGTAAAGACAGGACCTAATGCTTGCTAAAGTGGGTCTCAAAATGATGATGTACTTAATCTGCATTTCAAGACTCTGCAGAGCAGTACATACAGCTTTATCAAAAGGCATTTACAAAGCACAACCAAGGCCAGTGTTATAAGCATCATTGATGAGGTCTTATAAAAATGACTTAAATGGTTTGCCGTGAGTGAGTTTTGCCAGATTGTTAGTGACAAATACTGACAGAAAATTGACTGATCAATGGAGTACAAAGAAGCAATAGGACATAGTTATATGAAAGCTTCACACAGTAGGAATTATTAAAATAATTCCTATTTGTATTGAAAATAAGAACATTCAGGGACAAGAAATGGAAGTTAAAATTCTACGTGGCAGAATGGATGGTCCAGATTTGAGGAACCTATGGCTGAGGAAACGGATGGCTTTAGATTTTTTCCTGAAAGGCCTGGAATTGGCGAAGCTATAACATCTGTAATGTCATCCTCTCTTGTGGAGTCCTTCAGCAGCTGCTCTGTGGGGCTTCCTGCCCTGCAAATGGAAAGGGGGTCAGATCGCAAGGGCAACATCTGTGTGCCAAACTGGTCCTCAGCCATGCGTGTTGTCCTTGTTAGGGTCATGCAGACATGAGTAATGGTACCTGGTAGGTTGGGGTGCATCTTTTTCCTATCATGTTCCACCATTAATGTTGCTGAATGCTGAAGAACAACCTATTGAGTCCAGGAGGAGGATGCAATTCCTCTTCTCTGCTTCCCAGGAGACTTATTTCTAATTCCTCAGCTCTACACATGTAGAGAATCGAGACTGAGTTTCAGTCCAGTGAATGTCCTTAGTCACAAAGGAAAGAGGAGACTTGACCATCAGTAGTAGTGTGTGCTGGCATCTTTGTGAATACGGTATTTACCATTAAGATTGTGCGGTTTTAGATGGTAAATTTGGGGAATACCAACCTGTAGAATAACTCAAGGCCTCAAGATCCCATTTCATATGTGATGGGATGAGGTATGCGAAGTCACGTGAGGGCCTACGACCTCCAAGGCTCTAGCGGTAGCATTAGGTGACTGCTTAGCCAACTGACCAAAATGTTTTCTCCAGGGAAATGTGGAAGGCTCTTGGCTATGTTAAGGAGAGGAAAAAAAAGGCGCTAAATTCATAAAAGTGCCTCATCAGCACATTTTAGAAGAGAGAAGGAAGTGATAGAGAAAGTGAGGACAGGGATCTATATTTTGGGTTTCCACCTACCGGCAGGAACTGAAGGTAGCCTGACACACTGTAGAGCTCTTCGTTCAAATGCATCTTTGAAAGCAGGCTCCATGTGAAATATGGAGCGATACCAAAGTTGTGGGGTTGTGTATGACATTCATTTCAGTTGCTGGCAAGCCTAACAAGGGTGAGGAAATGTGTAGTTAAACCTTTGCATTTAGAAAGTAATATAAAGGCTGTGTCAAAGCTGAGAACCAAAACTGTAAATAGGAAGCACAGAATTAAGTTTGGACCAGCTCCTTCTGCTTACACATTCTTTTTAGCATATAACCTGCCAATTCAATATATACAGACTAGACACATCTTTTACAACTGTGGGTTCACTAAGGTCTAGCCATTTTTTTTAGACTTCAGTGTTGTTACTCAGTGTTTTTCTAAAGAAATCATGCCAGAAACAGGGTCTATGCCATTGCTTTACAAGTCCCCTTATAACCTCTGAATTTTTGGGCCAACTTCTAACCAAATTTGAGGAAAAACAGATATCAAAGGTCCTGTGTTCTTCAAGTGATCTGAAAATAGCTGGGGAGAGAGTGGAAAGGGACTTAGACTTTTTCTGAGGAAAAAGCTGTGTTCATTAGAGAATCCTCCAAGGACTTAAATCTTGAGACATAAACTCTGTGAGAAATAATACTTTATTTTGCTGCTCAGAGAACTATTTGTTTTAACATCTTAAAGATATTTAAAAAGTTATATTTGAAAAGAATTGTCTCTACAATTTTGAGGCTATTAGTCCCTAGTGCTACAAATGTTTATGTGCAAGACTAGTCTTGGCAGTTCATTAGGCTCATTAATTTCATCACAGCTATTCCCCATTAAACCCATGTACAAATACTTGCAAGATCGGGCCTTTGTTGAAGGTACATAAGTGCTGGAAAGAGCTCTTCAGTGTGCCTGGAATAAAATGTCTTCAGTGATGGTCTACCATGTCTTCCATTATTTTTTATTAATTAATTAAAATGGGAAAAAAAATGTAACATTCCACTTGTTCATGATACAGAGAACTTAGTGGATATCCTTCCTAACTAGACTTACTAACCCTCTGCTCAGGAAAAACGAACTATGGACAAATTAGATAAAGACGTTTTATTTTATGAATTATGGTGGTAGGAAAATGCCTGCAAAGTGCAATTCTGTTTACATAGCTTTAAAAAAAAATCATAAATGTTCTAGGGCCCTTTACACAAGGGAATGGGAGCTGAATCAAAAGGTTTTGGTTTTGTTTTTTTAAAAAAAGCAACACAGTTGCTCTTGATTATTTAAAAAATATGAAAAAATACCCCACTCTGATGTCAAACTGGCACTATTTTTTAAAGATTTAAAATTAGCATCGAACAATCTGTTCTGGGAGCCCATGGTTTTAGCACAACATTTTTTTCCACCACAGTCGGTACTGGATTCACTAGCTTTGCTTTCCTTGCTTCAAGTACTGTAGCTGTTCAGTCAGGAATGTAAAACTAAAATGAACAACAGTGAGGAGGAATTATTAGGATTGTTTACAAATTTAGATTTGCATGAGGGAGCGGAGATGTTGACAGTTACACTTTAAGAATCAAGCTACTGCAGCTGGATAAACATTTATAGGCTATCTCAAGGCCCTTCTCTCTCCCCACCCCCACGACAGAGAATGAACCAAATGCAAGTCCAAGCTAATCTGAAAAATAATAGAACAGCTTTCAACAAAACCTATTTATCTATGAGGTCAAAAAGCCTCAGCCTAGTTACACTCCTAGAGAGGCTCTTCTTGACAATATCGTCATACTATCTAGGAGGCCAGGAGTTGTAGTGTTACAGACCACCCAGAATTATTGCTCCCACAAGGCAATGATAATGGTGGTATGATTTCACTGCCTACAGACTTGAACTAACCTTTTAATAACTTGAGTAGCCATGGGAAACATACTGCATTGTTGTGTTTTACGGATCACTTTTCCTGGATGCCTCTTAGCCGCCAACAAAACCATGCTGGTAGATGGAAAAAAAATAAAGAAAAAATATTTTGTAAGAAAAGAAATATAGAAACAGGTTGGTATCAGTGTGCAGAGCTTAAGCAAAGCTAGCTGTTATTAATAAATAGATTTTTGTATTTTTGGGGTCTTTAGTATGCTTGACACCAGAATTCTATCAAACTCCTTACAAAACTAGAACATCTGATGTATCTTATGGTAAAAATGGTATCAGTCTGTTCTCTGGAATAAAAATATGAATGCATCCTAAATGCAAAGGACTCTGTTCTCTGACTCTGTAGGTAAAACTTCTACAGCCTTTGGGTGCGCTAGAAATGCAAGTCTGAGTACAATCTAGAGTGAATAACCACTTGTGAAAGCTTTACTGAACATGTGGTGAGGAAAGATTGTAGAAGTGACTTCCCATAAATCTATTCCAATTGCTGAATGATCTTCAAGGTGATGGACAGTCCCATACGTAGGTCTGATTTAAAATAAAGCAAGCAACCTGGAGAATGTTTTTTGCAGAGGTCAGATTTCTATTCCTGCTTCCTCTCAAGTCAGAATCAATTGTGCCATGGATTTGAATGGAAGCAGGTTTGGCTTAAGAAATAAGCAACTTTCATGGACAAATTTTTGTGCACATGGAGATCTGTTAGTATAAGTGGTGATTTACATATGTACCAGTTTGCATAAAGAAGCATATTTGGGTCCAGCTGTTCATAAATATTGCAAGGTGCATGTAAGTCTCATTTTCTTCATTACCGTTAAAAATATTCTGCTACCGTCTGACTGAAGCTGAAAAATAACATGATCTCTTTTGTCTTTATCTTCTCACCCTCCATGCCCTCTCAACAAATCTAACAAGATAGCTATGAATCATGGAAACTATCATATTGCTTTGCTGATAAATCTTTGATGTCTACAAACAGCTTGCAGATAAGGTTATCTTTTTTTTCATAAAGCTGGGTGGATCATTCGCAGCAAATACTTTAATCAACTTGCTTTTTTTTTTTT
>VXAA01002214.1:189592-295803 GCA_013399115.1 Anseranas semipalmata | reverse complement strand
TTTTTTTTTTTTTTTTTAGATGGTTATGGTTTATGTTTGGGGTATTTTTCAGTGCATTAAGATGTGGTGACTAATATCTGTATGCTTGTGGTGGGTTTTGAGTGAGCATCTGCTTGTTTCGTTTGACACATTTTCAGTTCAGAATGCAGAAGTCGCATCTAGTACCAGATGGGAATGATGCCATCATTGTCTTCCCAAGAAGCTCCCAAACTTCTGACTGCAATTCTACTCTTTAAGCTGTAGTTTAGCATGAGCACAACTACTCACAAAAAATACCAGATTAAACTGAATTTCTGTTAGGCTCGAACAAATCCTCCATGACTGTGACTACACCTGGTGTCATGAACCCCTGTGTCCGAACAGTTGCCTTAAAATCTGCTTTCTGGTGCTTATTAGGCTTGATATCTGGAAAAGCACATGTGGAGGACAAGGAGGCTATGAGTGCTCTGATGTTTCCCTCCCAGCTCCTTCCAGTGACTTTGATCCTGAGAACCATCACAATTCAAAACCCTTCATCACCTCAATGGTTATAAAGCTGAATATCAGATATCATACACTTCTGTTTGAACTAGCCTCCTAGAGATAGAGATGGAGATAAACGTTAGCTGCAGATTATCAATAATGAACCAATATGGCTAGAAACAGGTTTTATTTATATTGGAATACTGTAAACTAAAGCTGTCTTTCCCCTGACAGTGTGATCCACTTTGAATGTAACATCTCTTTCTGTTTACCATCTTGCTAAATATAAACCTTCTCATGGAAACAGAGATGTTTGTGTGACTTTTTTTTTCTCACTGTATCATATTAGTCATAGATTTCTTTGTGTATTTTTTTTTCCCTGTTTGTTTTGTAAACCACTGAGAAATGTCCCACTCCTTTTGTTGTTGTTGTTAACTCCATGTGCAGCATGCCAGCAGAATGAGGTGTCACTGAAACATCTCTTCCCATCTGAGTAGATGTGTTTCACGGCCAGAAGAGCACAGGGTGTGGTGTGCCGTTCTCAGCAGCTTGAGTCATGCAGCCCAGGAACAGGGCTCCTCCTCCTCCATTGATTTGGCAGTGTGGGGCCCTTGCAATGTGTCAGAGAAAAAGACCTATAAAAATAGGAATAAACTTGTGGTGCTTCTCCAGAGATGGATGGCTTGGGCTGTGATGCACTTCTTGAACTGATCTTTAGAGAGAATTGTAAAGACTTTCCCTATTTCATTTTCTGGGTGAAGAGGGTCTTTAGTTGAAGAAAGCTCCAGTTACTTGGGCTTGTTTGAAAACTGGCCCAGGCGCTGACCTTTGAGACAAGGCAGGCTGTGATACAGTGCCATCCACACACACAGTGATGCGGTTCCCCAGAATCAGGCAGAGCATCATCTCCAGTTTCTTTTCTTTTTTTTTTTACCTTCCTGATCTCATCCAAGTTCTGGGCAAAGCATCCCATGCTGCTCACCTCAGCATGGTCACTGGCTGGAGATGCCTCGAAACATCACTTATTTCCTATAAAGTCTTAGACCTAACCTCACTGCCCTTCACAATCTCCCTGTGCAGTTTGGTAGCATCCAGTACTGCTGAATCTGCCGGGAAATCTGTGAATCATTCCTTTGTGTGATCTATTATCTATTGTTGATATGTTCCTTGAAAAGCCTTAAGAAGTATATATGTTTTCCAGCTACTAGTGATATTGTTCCCCACGTATTCTCTTCCAAGGGGAGAGCTTGAACTGCCCGTTCCGCAAAACAGCAGGAAATGGCACTGGTTGCAGTGCTCTAGTAATTTGAGTGCAGTAGTGATTTTGCATGTCCTGTGATCTGAACCAAAAACCTTTAAAACCTGTACTAGAAAACCCGGTAAAAAATACCTTAAGATGTGAAAGGAGTTAAATAATTACTGGGAAAATTTTCTCCCTTTTTGTTTTCTCTGGACCAGCTTAGTTTCTATCACCTTTTCTTTCTAATTTTAGAATAGGGCATAACTGATAGAAAATACAGTAGATCCAAAGGAAATTTCAGTTTTGAACTTGTGAGATGATTATCTGTGATCCTAGGGAAGCCTCTGATAAACTCAGTCAACTTTTTTTTGAAAGATGACCGTATTCTCATTGCACTGACCAAGGAACATATTTCACTGACTCTCTAATGCTTTGCTGAAAGCTCTGAGCATGTTTTTCACTTAGGAGTTACTCGGGTGGGTTTTGTGGTTAAAGCCAACCCCATGGCAGGTTGGAGATCCTGCATAGTGCCCTGGATGTTAGCAAGGAAGTAGCTGCTTCTTTTGCCCTTGCACGTGGGGGTTCTCTGGAAGAGCAGCTTACTTCTCTCATGCCTTGGGGTAACACAAACACAGTGTGTTTAACCATTTTTTTTGTTGTAACTGATTTTTTCTAATGGGGGTTAGATAGAGCCCTTCATTACAATCACCTGCTCCTGCTGTTGATTTCTAACCCAACAAAGCAGTCTGTGGCCAGTCGCTTGCTTTTACCTTGGAGATGAATTCTGTCTCTGAGAGGTTTGTGGCAGGAGTCAATGAACTTCTAAGGGACACAGGGCTTTCTCTGTGGAATCATTCCAAATAACACAATGCTGGGCAAGAAATGCACTGATGTATGGAAGTACATTATATTGCAGTATAAACATGCTGCGTCCACTTCTTTTTGTGAAGCATCAGTATATCCCCAAGGAAGAGAATGTGGTACACTGCATTCATTCAAGGACAGTAACGTCCTACCTGTAGGTTCATAAAAATTAACTTAGGCACTGGGTATTGCAAGTCTTCCCACTGGACACTTAGGAAAGCGGGCTTTTTAATGTTCTAGAAGTTAATGTTTTATTTAAATGAGATCTTGTATGTTAAATTAAACCACTGTGCAACTGTAACTATATGAAGGATTTATTTCCTTAAAAGGAAAAAAAAAAAAAAGGATGCATCCACTCTTGTGAACTATTTTAGCACCTTTCCCCCCTGAAAACCTGGTTTTGTTCTGCAAAGGAGAGCTATTTTTATCTTCAGAAATCTGCTGTTTATCTTTTAACCGTGAGAGATGCAAGCAGTGATCTCAGTTGACTTTAAAGTCAGATGAAAGCGTCCAAAACATTTGCAATGAAATGTTCTGCTAGGAAACAGCTTTCAAAATTTCATCTAATGATGGAAAACAATCTGTCTTGCCAAACCTTTCCCTACATGTTTAACAGGATTTTAGCTTAAAAAGTCTATTTCTTACTGAAAAGCAAAACAGCTGTATTTTGAATGCAACTTGTTTTCATGTTTTGCTGTTTGAGAGACTTATATCCAAACTCTTCTGCAGTGAATGTAACCACTAGTTATGTTTCTCTGTTTACCAAATTTAATATTATTTCTGTTTCTACGATGTGAATTTTGGTGATTTTAGTGTTTCAGCTCAGGCATAGCAATACCTGAGAAATGGTCAAGTAAACATGAAAGTTGCATTTTAAAGTTTCACCTAGTTTTTATGCAAGGTAATAATTTGCTCTTCAGAAGTATATTTTAGGAAAATATGGAGGGGGTGTATTTACCTTTTTTTTTTTTTTTTTTTTTTTTTTTTTTTTTTTTTTTTTTTTAATTACAATGTACTTATTTGCATGAATAAAGTATCAACGGTGTTGAAGGTATGGTGGGTCTGTGTCCAGCAGTGTCCCTTTGTGCAGGGAATACACCCAGTGCACTGGTTCAAAGGTTACCATTAGTTCATTATGAGATCCATGGTAAAAGGCTTTCCCGGTGTTAAAACTAAGATTTTTGTACTAGTTTTATGCATTTTGTGGATTTCCTTTGTGCATTGTGAATTTTATCTAGTGATTCCCCATGTTCAGCAACACATGAATTTGCTAGTCTCTTAAGTGTTATAAATACTCTGCTCTGTGCTTCTGTGTCCAAGACAATGACTTTTCACACAGGACAACCACAGGGAATAAGGAGAGAAGATAAATGCTAAGATTAGAGATGGTCAGACATTTTTGGCAGAACAAAATCTAATCAAAATGTTTCACTGTGCCAGATCAGCTCTGGGACAAGCGAGATAGGGGAAGAAGCACTGGGAGAAAAAAAGATTGTTTGCACTTGGGATATGAGAAACCAAGTACCTGCTATGTCTGAGACAAAGCAGAGGTTTTCACTCCAGGTCACTGAAGTTTGGCAAGATGAGATTTGAACATGGGGATCTCACCTCACAGTGAAGTCCCCAGCATCTACTCATCTGTGAGTTTTGATGGCCATTCCTGTTTGTTGAGAGGAATTGTGCCAGAATATCCATACTTTGTAGGACTTCTGTTCCTTGTGCTGTGTGGCATTGGGGAAAAAGGAACAATACAAGACAAAGATCTTTATAGTTGCCACAGAAGAGGCTTGTTGTCCTTGATCTTTCTGGTTAGGTTTGAGTCAAAGTGGTCATCAGATCCAGAGATGGCTTTGAGAGCTCTGAGAGTGATCTCAATAGGAATAAGTGCTGCTCAGCTGCTCTTTGGGAACTTCTGGCTGGAGCAGTCTTGGTCGTCCCTCTCTCTGTGTGCGAGTGCATTTCTTTCCTGCAAGCCTTGTAATCCTTCCAGTCACCACCACTGGAAACTTAAAGGAAGAAATTTTATTCCTCTTTGCTGTCATTTGTGGGAAATGAGTGAGATAGGGATTACTGAGCTGACTGGTTTCCCATAGACTGAACCTGAAGCTATGAAAGGGGCAAGAATCAATGCAAGGCAGACAGTAAGGAAAATAGATGTTAAATAATAGCAACAAATTTGGTACTGAAGAAAATTTTGTGGTTTGTCTCAACTATGCCTTGAAAGACGTTGTCAGCTGTTCTTAAGTGAAGAAAAAAGTGGTGTGGAATGATAACAAAAATGTATCAATGACTAATTGTAACTAAAAACTGTCCCAGATAAGCAGCCCAGAAGTGTTTGCCCCAGGCACTCTCTTACTATTTGCTTATTTCTTGGCTCACTGAGATGAATCGCTTCTAATACTCTTAACTTGTACTTCACTTGGAAGTTAGAGTAAATGCACTTACTACCCAGCCAGTTTTCTAGTCTTGATTAAAGGTGTAAGTGGGGCAACATCAGTTTTTGCTGATATTGAAGAGACAGCTTGCAGGATATTGTAGTGTCATTTGACTTCAGTGAGACACTGCTCGCTGAATCCCGGTATTTAGGAATGGAGCAGCAAGAGTATGCTGGTGTCTAAAGCCACCACCCCTGTGGAAATACGGAACAAGGCTTTGTTGTGTACAGAAACTCCTTGTGAGTCTCGCTTCTAACATTTCCTAATAACATTCAAATTTTATTGACATATCCCTCCTCCCTAACTATCAGCTGTGTGATTCTCACACAAGGTATGTGAGGGTCTTTGCTAACAGGGAATGAGATCTTGACTTTGGTTAATCTTCACACAAACTTTGAGGCTTGCTAAAGTACGGTCCTTATGTCACTTTGATTGGCTTTCTTTTAAGCTCTATGTTTTTAGGAAAAGATGTCCTGGGCAAAGCATCCTCTTGGTTATTTCACAAGCGTTGCTTTCACACTATCATGAACAGTACAGTCCTTGTGTTTGAATTCTGTAGGGAAAAATCGCATAGACCTTGTGTTGTAGTTCAATTTGTTCAGAAACCATCCTTTATTTATGTTTACTAACTAGAAGGTCTCTGTTACGCAGAGTTGGATTTATAAAAGTACTAAATATTATATGTTTACACGTTCACAGTTTTTTTTTCCTCTCCACAGACATCTGCTTCTAAATCTTTCTCTGGTGTCCATCACGACAGAGTCAAAACAGCTTACAGACGTCAATAAATTATTTCTTGTGATACCACTGGGAGATAGATACTGCTATTTCAGCTCTGTGGATGGGTTACTTA
The DNA here is from genome assembly GCA_013399115.1 of Anseranas semipalmata. Classification (NCBI taxonomy): domain Eukaryota; kingdom Metazoa; phylum Chordata; class Aves; order Anseriformes; family Anseranatidae; genus Anseranas; species Anseranas semipalmata. Next base: position 289,949 of record VXAA01002214.1, on the reverse strand, counting down.
GGATTAAGCAAATTGCTCAAAGACGGTGAGAGAAGGCAGGAGCAGAAGTGTTAAGTATTGTACTCGCACCCTCACTTCAGGCAGAGTTGCACAAATGAGCTATCTGTTCAGCTGTCGGGAACCCACTCTTCTGTATGACACTGTCTCCCTTCAGAACTTCAAAGTATGTTAGAAGGCTAGACATCCATGGTATCCACAAAAAGACTTGGAAACAAATGTCTCTTTGCACTTTGAGCCTTACTCATTTTAGAAATCTCAGCTTTGGAAACTTGTTTTGCACAATTAGAGAGAGGCTCAAGTTTCAAAATGCGGCTCCCGGTCTTTTTGTCAATCTGTTGACTCTCTTCAGCTCTGAGGTTTGGTGTCAGCTTGTATGTAGCCATAATAAAATTGCAGAGAAGTATTTCAGTATGTGTGCAAGCCTTGGCAAAATGTCCTGCAACATTGTGAGAGGTCTTTCCCTGAGAGAAAGAGCTTGTATTGTTCTTCATATAATACTTAGCTTCATTCCTAAGAATTGCTATTACTTCTTCTATTTAATTTCTTTCAGAATATCATTTGTATGTGCTTACTTGTGGAGCTGCAGTGCTTTTTGGGTTGTGTGTATAAATATAGTCACACGTTCTCTTTCCCAGTGTAACCACGTGATCATGTTCGTAAACCAGTTGCCTATTCAGCTTCTTATGATGGATGCTACTGTAATTACAAATGATGCTGTATCTGAGAGATTCAGTTCTCTGCTGATGATAGCGCCATTACTTTCTTGAATTATCTAGGTAGTCTCTAAACAAGTCTGTGGCACTGCCGCTGCCCCAAGGCCACAGCTCAGTAAGTCAAGATTCATTTTCACATCCATTCTGACCCAAATGTGGCCTGTCCCACCTCACGTGAGCTGGTCAGTCTGGGGTACCATGGAAGTTCTTGCACAAAAATATTACCTGCTCTGAAGCTACAGATAGATCCCTCCCTAAAGATAGATAGCTACAGATAGATGCATCCCTAAAGAGAGCAGATCACACTGCTTAAGTTACATGTGTTTTGCTTTGTTCAAGAGAGGTATGCCTTTCATCTTACCTGGCTTGTCTGTAGACACAATAGCATTAATGCTGCCTGGATTCCGGTAAATCTTTGGTTTTTACAATGGGAAATGTAGAGGCATAGCTTCTCCAAGAAGCTATTCACATAGTTGAAATTAACTGCTATGCGTGTACTCAAAAAAGATTTACCCATTTACAAATACTCCCCAGGTGATGCTTTCATGTGCGAACAGGTTATCTCTGTGACCTCTTCGACTCTTCTCTTTTATAGTCTCCTTCATTACTTCATAAAGACTTCTGCACTAGTTTTGATTTCTAGAGTGAGACTTCAGAAGATCAAGATACCAGGAACACCAAAAGCAATGTGTGGAGTGTGCATTTTGGAATTAGTGATTGCACCTTTTCATTTTGTCTCCGTGCTTTTCCACTCAGTCATGGGGTATTGAATTATCTCATGATAGGGGCACACCAACAATTACTGTGCAGTAAACCACAAAGAGCGCACACAGTCTGTACCTGTGCCTGCACCCTTAGGAACAGCAAGGTGGAAGATATATGAAACTTTTTTCCAGGATTTAACTGGTTTTGCTCTTCTGGATTACCAGAAATGTCCCATCTCCAGAAAGTCTTCCGGTAGAAAAAAAAGCTTTTTCTGTTTCGTCAATATTATCATATCACTGCCCTACAAGCAAAGAAAGCAAATGGCAAATTCACAGTGCAAGTCAGCAAAGGTTTGTATATGGATAGAGAGGCTCTCCTGGATGGAACCGAAGTTTGCCAAGTTTGTCGTTAGTGACCTTGCTGGGGAGGCCAGCAGCAGTGCTCACTGGCTGCCTACGGGAGGAGCAGCATGCAAACACCTGAAGGGAGGAGGAGGGTTGTGGTGGGGGTATCCCTGTAAATGAGCAGACAAGGACAATTATTGGCAGAGAATTTCAGGAACAGCCAAGTGTGAAAGCAGCAGTGGCTCCCACTGGTCTGGCAGTGCCTGGCCCCTGGGTGGCATGTTACTGTCACAGGCACAGTTGCAGGGCTCAGCTCCTCCTGACGGTCAAATGTGCTAGGAGGCGTGCAAGCAAGCTTCCTTCGTGTCAGGTGTCTGCCGCAGGTCAGGTTGGTCCATCTCTCCTTTGCAGAAATGTATCCATGGCTAGCACGAGTCTGCTTGCTTTCACTCGAGTGTGCGTGGCAAAGAGCATGACGAAATATTTAGGAAAAATGTAGGCGTGCACCTGAGCACAAATTCTTGAAGTTCTTACAACCTCATCTAGAGTCCAGCCTTGCAAATGAAATCTTTTTGTATGCAACTGGCTTCTTGAGCATGCAGCCAGTATTCTTGTGGGTTACATTTTCATTTATTTATGCTGTAGCTATATAGACCTTTATGTATACACTTGAATTCCTTTTCCCTCCATTGTATCATTCCAGAGCTCGAGGGTACAACAAAAAATGAACATGCAGAGGAGAGTGTTTCTTGGGTCTTGGTTTTTTATTTATTTATTTTTTACTCCTCAGGAGCCATATGAATCATTCATAACCATGAAAAGATTTTGTAAATAATTTGGAAAAACAGGCCTTCTGACCTATTTTAGTCCTCCAAGATGGCAAAAAAATCCCTCAAAACTGCTAAAGTAATCTGGAGGTAGGAGGCTTACTGTTCCCCCCTGGCATGCCACCACTGCTGCTCTGGAGACTTTTAAAAGCCCTGAGCGGCATGAAAGGTAGATGTAACATTGTGCAGGGAGTTGCAGATGGTAGGCTCTCACAGGCCCATGAAAGTAAACTTTCTGGGGGCAGCTGTTCTGTGTCACTGCTGTCACGTTGTTGTTTAACTGGAGGCAGCAGTAATGGGAGGGAGTCAGCGCTGCACAGAGCTGCTGGCTGCCGGTCGTACGGGGAGCTTCACCCTCATCCAGTGAATAAGGAGAGTTTGACAAACATAAAGGGAATCACAAAGCCTTAATGCATTAATGCAGGACTCTGGTTGTTTCTCATCATTGTACTCTGCTGTGGGACTGTCTTTTAGATATAACAATTTATAAATAGCAGACTCCAAGGCAGAGGGATGTCTGATTTGCCACCATTGCTTGGTGGGCCAGTACGAGCCTGCAAATCTCCTGGCCATCTGCTTCTTCCAAATACCATCACTTTTCCCACCTCTCTGCTGCTCATAGGATGAGGGGTCAGTCTTTGATGCTCAGAAATGGTGGTTGCTCTCGTTGTTCATGACATGGTTCATAGGCTTAAAGTTAAGCTGACACTTAAGGTCTCTACTTGATATCATTTTTTTGTTTGTTTGTTTGAGAAAGAGGGTTTTGAGGGAAACCCAATATACTGTCCTGCATCTGGTTCATTGTCTTTGAGCAATAAGGTGCCATTTAAGACATGTCTCATAACACATTTCTTTGTCTCATGGGTATTATACACATGCAAAGTGTACAATACAAGAAAACATATAGGTATTCTTTTTTTTTTTTTGTAAATTTGGCTGAAGTTTAACAGGTATGTTGGAAAACCTTTTCTTCGTTTAGAGTATAAAAGTGGGGTTGCTGCTATGCTACAGTCACGCCAAAGGGCTTTGCTGACATTGCATATATAAACAGAGATTTGGGATGAAATTTAGTCTTTGGGTTAGCATTGCTGTTTCTTATTTTTCAGTACATTGTGTAGACTAAATCATGAAACAGAATAAATAATAGCCTGTCTGACTCTTTATTACCAGTGAAGAGCAGAGCTGTAGGAACTTTTTTTGTTTTGGCCAAAAGGAACATTTGTCTTTAATGTTCAGCTTTAAAAATGACACTTGTGAATCCTTTCATTTTTGCTGGTTTGAGAAACAAGACAAACTGGAGAAAAAAAAAAAAAAAAAGCATCCCAAGAAAGTTACCTGGCAAAGAGTAAGTTGATCATGAATTAAATTCATATTTCCATATAGCTAGTACAAAGCTGCTGCTTTATACAGTCATTAGAGAATAAATCTGTACTGATTGAAAGAAATCAACATTTGGGCTTGTTCTCTGACCAGAAATTTAGTTTTATTCACTTCAAAGAATATTCTCCACCCCCACCTCCTGATACTATGATGCAGGATTCATTCAAGAAATGTGTGTTCTCATGCTCTCTGTTATTATCTGTTATGTTACACCAATTCCTTTGTTACAGTTTTATTTAAGCTTTTGGTTTCGAACCAAACTGTGAAATTTAGGGAAGAATCTGAGGATAAGAGGCAACTGATGAGGTAGTTATTTCTTCTTTCTACGCTAGGAAAAAAAAGCATCTGTTGGATTGTGTCTGAACTAAAACTAGAAGAGGGATAAGCAGCTGTTCTTGTATCCCTTTCCTGCTCAGGGCTGGACACTCGGAGGGAGGTATTCACCTTTCCAGCAGCTGGTTAGGTTCCTCACCCTGCCAAGTTTATTTACCTTCTGGTGCATTATGTTTTAAAAGTATATGGACACCGGGGAAGTATGACCTGAAACTCAGTATGTAGTAAAATCGTATCAGTACTTCAGATTGTGTTTCAGAGGAATAACCTTATTTTGCTCTTCCTGGAGCACAGAGTTTCCACCAACACAGATGAGATGGGTGGTGTGCGGGCATCCAGATGCCCACTGCATGTTGTAGGCAACAGCTCAGAGCACAGCCAGAGGTGGATGATCATCCAGGTGGATTTCAGAGAGAATCAAGTACAACAACACTGGTAGCCAGTTCTTAATAGTGATGATGCAGTCTCCCATTCAAGACTGCAGGGCTTTTCCATGAACATAGTTCAGGAGAACTGACCTTCCAAAATCCATTTTTAAAATCTCTTCTATTCAAGGCAGAGCCGTATTGTTGGTGGCTATACTTTATTATGTAACCTTATCTAGGAAATGGAGAATAGAGATTTTCCCCCTTGAAATAACTGCTAAAATACATTAGGCAAATGCTGCGGATCCTCTGGGAGAACACTTGTGGGTGCCTCTCTCTGCTAACCACTGAGAGCGAGAGCACTGGCACCGACACTGTCACTTAAACACCATAATGCTTAATATTTCTCTGAAATGCTTCTGGTCCTTTATCAAAATGACTGAATGAAGTGAAACCGTTACTGTAAACACAGAAAACATTCAGCAATGTTCCAATGTGCACATTTTTGGCAGCAGTAAGCTTTCTCCAGATAGTTGCCTGGGAATTTACAAATTGGTCACATCTGAGTCTATTTTGTGAACCTTCCTTGGATCTGCACCTGCCTCCTGGAGACATACAGAAACGGAGAGGCTATAGACACGTTTGCTGATGTTTCATTACAGGCAAAAGAAAACAGCCATGTTTTAATGGTCTGATTATAACATCTTGGGTGGCAAAACATCTTGCTGTTTGTTGGAAGTGAACACTTGATGAGTCAGTTGTGCTTTTTGTTTTTTCTTCCCCCCCTGGATTACTAGGACTTTTTTTCTGAATGAAACATAACTTTTGCCACGTTATTTTTGTTGAGAAGAGAGGACAAATACTCAAATAACAGGCTGAATCGCTGAGTGGGAAGAGGATTCCTGGTGTTTTTATCAGGCACTGGAACTGATACTGGAGTAAAGAGGGCAGCAGTGAGTTGCAGTTGTACAGGAATGTATGGGTTGAAATAGAGTGTGCAGGTAACACAGCAGAAACCTCTTTTGAAAGACTGAGTGTTGAATTGTGTTAAAAACACTGCTCCAACATTCACAAAGTGTATGTTTGCTGGTGAAAGGCCACAGCAAATTTTCCTGCAAAATTATCAAAAAGTTTGTCTATCTAGCGTGAAGAATTTTGTTTGTTTGTTTCAGTAGTAGTATTTGGCAGGTTGTCCTGTTAGATTCAGTTACAGAAACTAAACTTAAAGCTTACTTACAGATTTTCAAAGTGAATTAATTAATATTCTAGTTCAGCAGCTCTGGAAATGCACTAAAATTCTTTTAAGACCTATAAAGGCTTTTTAGTTGATGCATGGTCTTTTCTTACTACAGGACAATTCCATCATGGACCGTGGCACTCTGGACTTGCTGTATTATTTGACTGTTAGGGGAAGATTGCAAGCTGTTTGGTGTTGATCCTTTTCTAGTCCCAGGTACAACTTGTTCGATGTGAGTAGCCACTTGCTAGTGGAAAAGAATGCTTCATAATAGCAAGAGAGGGTTGAAAGACTTAGTATTTCTTGGTGACAGCTTTTGATCAGCCAGAAAAACAAAACCAGGGTGGTTAAGTCTGAGTTTAAATCTTTGGATGCAGATGCTTTTATAGCCCCCCTTTTATAGTTGTGTAAAAACCAAATGCTTTCTCTCTAATTCTTTCTGAAGACATCCTTTCAAGGCTGGCAGTGACATGAAGGTGGAGCATCTACTTTTTTTCACTAATTCTAGTATCTGTTTCTTATTACCTGTTTCTAGTGGGAATAGAATATCTTAAAGACTTTCTCTGCTTTCTCTACGTCGTGAACACTTCTAAATGTAATTTGGGATGGAGTCTCAGAGAAGTAAATATGGCTTTATAAATACAGAAGGCATCTGTACACCTCCATGACATTTCTTTAATAACAGCTAGTTACTTGCAAATAAACAGTTGGATTGTATCAGCTGCTCTCCCCCTTTTTATGGCATGAATGCCTGTCTAAAGAAAGGTTGATGCAGCCTAATGTTTTATAAGAGGTGATGGAGACACTCTGTACAGTGGGGTCCATCTGCACAGTAACTTACAGCAATACCTTTTATTCATCCCTCGCTCATTCCTTTTAAGTCTTCTGATAAAGGCCGAGTTTTATCTGAGAAGGTACGAATAGTATCTCTTTCACACCTCAGCTAAATAGTTGTTCCCATGGCAGCTTTAAAAGCCTCTGGGTTTATCAGTGGAAAAAATGCTTGGAAAGGAGAGATTTAGTACTTAAATTAGTTCTATCAGCACTTTTTTTTTTTTTTTTTCGGCTGGGACTTGTTCTCACAGAACTTCAAGCTGGATTATTTGTATTAAACTTCCTGACTGAATTCCAAACAAGTCATCTTTCCCCACAACGCTGACCTTTAGTATGAGGCCAGAATAATTTTAATTTGTTTCAAGTTTCCCTCATAAGCAAGAGAACAAGGAACAAAATCTCTGTAAGACCTGGTTAGCTAGCTGCACGGCAAAATATTTTTGAATTCTAAGGAGAAAAAAATAATAAATTTGGATATTCCAAACTGACATCCAAACTGGGTGCTTCCTGGGTGTGGTTAACTGCAATCTTCCAGGCAACCAGCCTGAAAGCTGAAGAAAAACAATGGTTTTAGAGAAAGGTGTTAAGTAACGAACCTGTTTTTAACTAGGGTTATGTCCTGATGGAAGCATTGCAGGGCGTGCTCCAGGCACCCACTGGCTGTTTCTGGCCAGGGGGGAGGCAGAGGCGATGTCTTGGGCTGACAACTGCTGAATGCATCAGGCCACCAGCTCGCACCAGTGCTACCCCCGGTCCCCTGCTGGCACAAGCCTGTGTGCACATATGTGGTGCACAGGATCAGGTAATCAATCTGGCTGAATGTAAACTTTTGTTGTTGTTGTTTTCTTTTTTCTTTCTTTGCTGGGTTAGCGTTAACCCAGATAAATCTGCTCCACTGCATGGCTGCACCATTGCCTGTGTCAGCACATGGGAGGAGGTGGTGTGAGCATAGGAGCAAGGGACTGGGAGGGAGCACACCACACTGTTATTTTATAGCCATGATTAGATATGAGGACAGGCAGTCTTGGTCCTGTGATGGCAAGGAATTGCTGAGAAATAAGAAGGATTTGACTGAAGCAAATCTTGGAGGTTCCCTGTTAGGAAGAGAAGAGAGCAGCGTGGCTGGAGAGCATGAGGGCCTGCAGCGAGGTGGGCAGCTCAGGCACACTTAAAAATAAGCAGATTTACTTGCAGGAAAGGTGCCACAAATAATGACCACTGGAGAATCCATGGTCACTAGCCATGTCTTTTGTGGGATGTCCTTCTCAAACTCAATTTATTAGGATAAAAATGCATTTCCTGTGTGCACAGTTCTTCAGCTGTTCTGTTCTCAGACTTGCTGCTGCCCATAAGTGGAAGTGTGCAGTCTTGACTTTTGCAAAGACTTGGCTTTTGTTCCGGACACTTAGTCTCAAATATTTATGGGACTGCAGAGAACAGTCACAGAAGTAGGGACATGATTTTTTTTTCAGCACTAGGTGGCTGTATGGAGTTCTGCAGCATCCTGTATGCAAATATTTAATAAGTTGGGGAAAGGACAAAAGGAGAAATTTCTGCTTTTTCACACCCCTTCCTCAATAGTTTTTTTTTTTTTTTTTTTTTTTTTTTAATGTTAGAAAATCAAGGAATAAGGGCATTTTCTTTTTGTAAGCTGATCGATCAGTGGCTGCAGACACCTTCATCTCTGTTGGGCCCAGGTGAGTATGGAGCCTATCACTGAAGCTGCTCCAGTGGCTGGGCTGCGATTGCTATGGTTGGCTGGTGTTGGTGCTGCTGCTTTTTGCTTAGAGGATTGGATTTGAGCACTGAAGGGAGCGAGCAAGTAAGTGTGTGCGTGTGTGCACGCATATGTGTGTAAAATATCTGGTCCTGAGCTTTCCAAATGCGCATGCTGCTTGGAGGCCCTTTGGAGCTCCCCATGGCCTCTGCACCTGCAGTTTTGGTATGTCCCTGACTTCTGGTGATCCCCAAGTTGGTGGCAGAGCTGCTCCAAGCTTCGCTGAAGGACTTGCTGATGGACCAAGCTTGGAGAGGCTGAAATCATCATAAGGCCTGGCTGTGCTGGGTACTGTACCTGGGTAGGAAAGGGTTGGTTTAGGCCCCCAGATGTTTTTGTTGTTTCAGAAGCTTTTAGCAACAATTCCAGATAGTGACCAGCAATTTTCTCACCAATATTATCTCTATTGAGCACAGAAAGCAAAAGACTAGTTGGAATTATTGATAATTATTGTGAACAGCTATTGAACTTCTGTAATTTGTACTTAGCAGTGTAAATCTGCTGCAGGTACACTACTGCTAAGGGTGGCTCTGACAGATTTTTACAAGGATGGCTTTCAGTGTCAGACGTTAGTAGAGAAATACTTCCTACAGCAGAACTACCATTACATGAGGCCAAGGAGATTTTGGCAGTACTGAAAAATTTGGTGGTGTTTACTTGTAAACTTGTTGTTGTAGGGTTGCAGAAATGTCTTCCTTGTAATAATTAAAAAAAAAAAAAAAAAAAGCTTTTTGCTCTCAGAGGTTGACTGTCATAATTTAAGATGGAATAGATGGGTACAGGTGGTAGCCATAGAGCATTACAAGTCTGATTGGCAGAGTTCATTTAGACATCACTGCAGGCGAGGGTGTTAGGCAGGGATTTAGGGGAGGATAGTGAAGTAGATAACTTTGCAGTTTCTTCTAAATGCCAATTCTTTACAATCAGGGAGGGCCTTGTAGGACAAAGCATGTGAAAACAAGCAGGCAGTAGCAGAGAGCATCCTGGTGGCTGATAACGTGGTTTGAGCTGTATCGTGACTGCCATGTGGTGTGAACTCGTAGCATTGGCCAGGAATACATCAAAATTGAACTGACAGCAGGAGGGGAGTGGGGAAAGAACATAAATACTGGCTTATACAATCCAAGCCACTCGTATACATCTAAATTACTGCCTTGGAATATGTTTAATGGAAAAGTAGTTGGGCAAGAGTTTGGTTTGGGGGAGGAAAAAAAAGTCAGTTCATTTTAGTGTCTAATTTTATACTGAAAGCAAACTCTCTTGTTTGCCCTCTGAAGTCAGCAGCAGCATGATGGGTCTCTGGGGGGGCAGCAGAGCTGGCCGGAAGTGGCCTGCCAGGGCTGCTCTGGGATTTGTTTTCTTTTGATTATGGGAAAAATAACCCAAGATATTTCTGTGCATGCAGAGCATTCTTAATGACTGAAAAATCTGTTGTCAAGTAGGGACAAGGGGGAAGTGCCATCTTGAAAGACAAGAAAAATGTGTTTGGATTAGGTCTGAAAACCCAAACGGATTTATTTTTAGTGACTTCCAGAAGCTTCTACTACTACTACAAAAAAAAAAAGGGGGGAAGGAAAAAAAGATATTTGCATGGCTAAGCCTGGACAATGGAGTTTAGTGGACTGCACTGCAATGCACAGCAGCAGGTGTGGGAAGAAGGTGTCTTCCACTGCCTCTGAGATACTAATTACTGATTTCCTTTAGAACTTCTTAGGCGAGAAACAGGGCAGAGGTGCCGTCCTGCACAATGGGGGGGATTTGATACGGCTTTGTGGCAGCCTGCAGCTCCCAACAGCCATGTCAGAAAAGGAGGAGAAGGACGGGATATGCTGCTCTCCCGTTTTCAATGGTGGCTGTGTAGCTGGCTGTGCAGCTTGCAGAGGGAGGCTCTGGGAAGGACGGAGTACGCTCCTCAGGGGTATCTGTTTTGAAATAACTTGGATATTTCCACTGGAAAAACATCCTCTGGTGCCATTCCCATGTCCTTCAAAGTCAGTGCACTTGGCACCACGCAGGAGGCTGAGCAGTGGCCATCTGCTCCTCAGACTGTGCCACTGGCCAGGTCACCTCAGGCTCTCCTAACTCTTGTCTGTCGTTGATTTTAGCTCAACTGACTGCAACTTCATTTTCACCTGAGACCCAAACCCCAGGACACCCAGAAGGGTGCCTCCTGCTGTGCTCTTGAGGCTGTGTTTTGTTGCAGCAGGCTGCATGGCGGTATCTCTAAAAACACTGTCACCAAAAGCAGGACAGGAGTTCGGTCCCCACAATTTGCTGTAGCCTGGTCCCAGCCAGTGCCCTGCTGTGGGCAGAGCTCATGTTCATTCCTGCCTCCTCTGCTGCCCGTCCTTGAGCACGTATCTGCAAGTTGGATGGGAGAATTTCCCTGCTGGTAAAACAGGATATTTAGTAAACTTCAGCTGGAGAGGGAGTAAGAAAAATGTGTACGCTGCCAGATAGCAAAGCACGAGGAAATGTGCTTATGTACGTGCAAGAGCCGTTATCGCCGGCCTCCAAAGAATGATATTGGGATACTTTTAAAATACTCTGTAACCCTTTGCCAGTGAATCTCACGGTGGCCTATTTCAGGCAAAAATGAGATCTTTGCACAATACAGCCCTTCATCCCAGTTACACCTCTACATGTGGATTTATGTTTTTTATATATCTAGCAGTGATAGCACCACAGAGGTTTTGGATGAAGCATCAAGAGGCTACTCTTGCTGGTGCAACAAGAGCTAATGGCTTGCTTTTCCGTTCCTCTGCAAATAGGGACGGCAGCTGGCATGCAGCTGACAGTCCTGCTCACCTCTTCTTCACTCGTGTTTAATATGGAAGCGTTGCTGAGTCCCTGCAGCATCCTCTCCACGAATCTGCTTTTCTTTTGGGCTACATGTTCATATGCAAGGCTGCAACTGAATACCCAGCTCAAAGAAAACAGCAGTCTTGGGTACCTCCTGCTTCATGCTCCCTCATTGGGCCTGCTCAGCCTGCAAGAGAATTCCAGCTGCAGGAGATCCTTAGACCTGGGGTGCAGGTTGATCATATGGCAATTACTCACTGCAGTGCAGTAGGTGCCTAGCTTCGTATTATCTTTTAGCTTATCAGCAAAAAGATTTCAGCTCTGAAGATGTTACGATTAACAGGAAAAAAAAAATCAAACTGAAGGTTAAATTATATCATGAAATCCAATGTGCTTTATCAAAGCATTGTCTGGCAGCTGCCAGAGCCATTGATTTAGCAGATTTTCTGCTGTATGTTACAAAATAAAACCAGAAACATTTAAAGGAAAATTTGTTTCCCTCCAGCTTCCTTCTTTTTGATTCAATTTGGAAGATGCAGCAGTATGTTCTTTAAGGACTTCTGCTCTGTTTCAGAGGCATTCATGGTCTCTTCCTTAACAAGATATTCTTGTTAATTTTTTCCCATTCTGATGGTGTTTCTGGAAAATAATTGGCCAATTGCATGTTACCTGGCAGTAAGCATATTCATTGTCAAAATAGTTTTTTCTAGCTTTTTTTTTTTTTTTTAGAACATGTTTTTGATCCAGAGCTTGGAAAATGTGCTGTGGGTAAGAGAAGCTACCAGCTGATTGCAGGGAAAGTTTGTTATTTAAAAAAAAAAAAAAAAAAAAAAAGGTTGCAAACATTTTTTTTTTTTTTTTAAATAATGTTTATAACCAGCTAAAGGCAGGCCTTACTACAGCTGAGTGTCTGTCACTTTTACCATTAAGTGTGGTGTACTGGGGTGACAGAAGAACAAAGAGCCCAAAAAAATAGTAGGTATAGCTTTTATTGGTTGGGAATCTAGACAGCAAGGGATCTGTTCCAAATGATTAAGACATTGCTAGAAACAATAGGATGTGTCTAAAGTTACCATAATGTTTGTTGAACTGAGACTTGCCATTTTGATTAAAAAAAAGATCCACATGTGATAGAGTGACCATTGGCAAGCAGCCTCTGCCAAGGTGCCACAGCCCTGTGCCTAGCAGGGCATTGCCTTCCTCTCCTCCCTTTCTGGTAAATGCCCCGACAAGAAATGGAGAAGTGAATGATGCAGAAAACTTTTGGCTTTTCTTTTTCTTTTTTTTTCTTTTCTTTTCTTTTTTTTTTTTTTCCTGTTCTGTTCTTTTCCTGATGTAGGGAGGAGAAGTGAGAAAAACGAAAAATTCCCAGGTGAGCTCCCTGGCATAGCCAGGTGTGGAGGAGTGCTGCTACTGTCGTCATTTTGGGAGACCATCAGCACTTCTTGCTTCAGGACACCAGTGCCCTTTTCTACCTCATGCCATTATAGAAGCTCTGTGGAAATTGTGTCCACTGTAACTCTGTGTCCACTGGTAGAGGTAAGTGCAGTTAAATGCATGGCTTGCAGGTATCACAGGTAATTCTTGTTGCTCTCCCCCCATTGTTGCACCCAGCCACACACACTGTTTTTATCTTCTTCCCTATTCCTTTGCTGCATCCAACCTTATACATAGCGTGTGAACTTTGCAAACTTCAGGTAAAGGCACTAATGTGAGGCCAGAGCCGTGCAATGACTGACCTTCACAGAACAAAATTTATTTTTGCTTTATTACCTGCTTTATTTATTTCTGCTTTTAACCCACGAAGCTTCCAGCTGCAGGGTTTAGGTGGAAAAGGACACATTAATACAAAAAACTTCTTTCCTATCCTAATGCCGTGTCTGTTTCCTTGCTGTGCCTGGAAGCACCAAGGGGTGCCTCTGCCTTTCATTAGCCTCACCAGAGCAGCCAGTAATTAACTGATCAGTTGGCTTTAACATTCTTGCAATAGTTTAATGTACCAAATTTTTAAAGTTTTTTTTTTTTTTTTTGGCTAGTCCATTTAACCACTTGAATCACTGTCACTAACCAATGCAGTACCTGTTCTTTGAGATGATGACTTCCCCAGATGTGTACATGCAAATGTGGGGTTTTGTGGATTTTTTTCATTCATGACACAAACCTTTGAGAATTTGGTCTTAAATGTATTGCTAGATAGATATTTATGTTATCACTTCTGGCAAAATAGCTCTCCACATGGTTTCTTAGCTTTTATACAGTTTTCAGCTTGTACTCCTATGCTGTGTGTGCAAGCACAGTGATTTATGCTAGCTAATGCTGAGTATTTTCTTCTGATGGGACAGAAACTGACAGCACAAGAAAAATGCAGGTAGAGCAGAATGTGCTAGTTGTTATTATGTGCTTTTAATACGTAATATGGCAACTTAAAATTTATTTTTGCTGTCTTAGTGTTAAGAGAGGGAGAGAACTGTGCATTGAGCACTACGGTAGAATCTTAAATGAATTTTGAACAGGAGGAAAATTTTTTTGGTCTTCTGGAGTTTTACCACAAAATTCTGGTTAATTCCATCGCTTTAAAAATATGTAATTCAGCTCTGTGGTGCTGATGAGCCCAGGAATGGTCACTGAGGGATAGCCTGCAATGTCTTCCAGAAACGAATGCCCTCTGCTTAACGGGTGACACTTCCACATCTAGCTTGGACACCCAGAGAAGACTGATGTGTCCTGCTCAACATGCAGCAGCTCTTGCTGACTTTTTCCAGACCTTGATTAATAGATAAGAAATTTTGAAGGAGGAACTATAGGTGATTTCCCTAGCATGAGGTTGTAACACCAACTGGGATCCCAGTCTGGCAAAGTCAGCTACATTCAGTACTTTTGAAGGCTGCAAGTTGGGCAGCAAGCAGGAAGAAGCCTGCAGATTGCTGCTGCCCTAAATTGCATTCAGAGTAACGAGGTCCAAACTTTTGGATAGGAAAGTGGCTGTAATTGCAGAATACTGTCCTTTGCTGTTAAATGAATTTCACAAGTAAAGGTGTCTGCTGTCATGTTCCAATGTTTAATGTAAATAAATTGGTGATTGAAATGAGAATGTTTTAGCAAAAAACAAACACCCCCCCAGACGTTGCCTTTGCAAGAAGCCATGCCAGCCAAAAATGTATGCAAACTGCAGTGATTATATTAGATTCAAGTTGTTTGTATCACTTCCAACAGAGCCTGGTTCCTCATCTTTCTTTCTTTGCTAACCTCTGCCATCCTTTTGCTCCTCTTAGCTGGTGTGAAGTTAAAGGTATGGGCAGCAGTGATCCAGCCAGCTGGTGTCTTGAAAAGAAACCTGCAATGCTAAATGTGAACACTGAGCAGCTGACTTCGCTGATAGCTGTCAGACTGGGCCGTTTAGGAAATGCAGCGGAGGTGGGAATGAGCCCACAATTCCAGCTTCCTCAATGACACACCCAAAGGAATATTTAAGGTATTACACATATATAAGGTCAGTTCTGCTTTTGGGCCTTGTGGAGGGAAGAAGGTGTTGCACTAAATGATTTCTTGAAGTTTTGTCCAACCTCACTTACTTTCACTTGGTCCTCACTTATTCCTCAGTCTATGAATTAGGGGGACTAAAAGCTCAGTAACAGAGACCTGAGCTGAAGGCAGACTCACCAGTCTAGTTCACATATTCCTAATGGTTCCCAGCAGTAGCCAGTGTCTTTGCTTCAGTCTTGGGAGACTTGGCAAATCCTTGTTTGCCTCTATAGCTGCAAATTAAAGGCTGCAGACCTTCCCCTGCAGGGATGGCTGTTAAGGTGAAATGCAGGTCTAGCAAAGCCCTCCCAAATAAACTGCATGCCAGCAGATTAGCTGCCATGCATCATGTAACAGTTTCCAGTTATACACAGCCCTGTGGCTCAGATGCCATGCCAGGGAGACACACCACTGCAGAGTTCTGTGGTGCTTCCCTCTGGGAGCTGGGTCCTGACTCACGCTCTTCCTGCAGTGAATATTTATTCATTTTCCAGCATGTGTTTCCTGCAAGGAGGCCCACGAGGGGCAGTTAGTATTTTTAAGTATGCTGTTCTTTTCAACCAGGCTGGTTATGGGTTGGCATAAATACTTGCTGCATTAAGCATATGTCCTAGATTTTGTTGACTACATTTGTGTCACCCATGTGGTGATGCACTGTTAAAACACTCTGAGTTGGACAGTCTTTGTGCTTTTTTTTTTTTCTTCAAGGAGGGCACGAAGTGCTTATTTAGAATGAATTTTTTAAAAACTGTGAGAAAATAGCATGTATTTGAAGGCCTTATAGATGTGTGATACATCTGTTTCAAAGCACAGAAGCGCAGCCTGTGTCCCTAGAACAATTGTGGTGTTCATAACTTCCCATTCTGACTATGCAAAAGAAAAAATTGCCGAAAACAGCCATTGTGTGAAACCCACCAGTAAGTTTCATTTCCAGATATGAAGTCACTTGTACTTTGCAGAAGCTGGCATGCCTGAGCTGTAGTGGGCCTCCTTGGAGGAGAGGGTGGCATCACATGAAGTAGCCACTTGAGAATATTTGGCTTGAGTCACTGGGGGAAAGAGCATCCACAGGGATGTGAGACTGAGCAGCTTAACTGAAAAGAAACCCACTGAATATAAGTATGCAGAAAACAGGAAAAAAGTTATTCTTAAACTCTTCCCCAGGCATCCACTTATGGCCATAGTTGGAGACAAGATACCAGTGCTGATGATCCTTTTGCCTGACAGACGTAGCTGCTCTTGTAGGACTGCTGTGTACATGACAAATGCGACCGTCTGTGCCGTGAAGCTGGAGGCAAGAAACAGGCAGAGAGCTTCAAAAAGGTAAAAACATATAAAAACAATCTTTTTGATCCTATCAGAAATTTGGCTGTGGATTCTTTGTTACTGTGACTTAGCAAGAAATTTGAGAAACTTCCTGAAACCAGGCTCCTAGCACTTTAGCGCTATGTAAGTTTATAGCCCAGGATACTACTACTCTTCTGGAATGCTCCAAGAAATAATGGGAATCTTGAAAAGGAAGTCTTCCTCCTTACCGACTGTCCTACATGTGAACTAGCTAGACTGGTTAAAGCTTAATTAAAAATTGCCAGAGTGGCTAAATTCTTTTCTAAGTGCAGCTGCAAAACGTTAGCTGTGGGCATATTTTAGACCTTAATTAGTAACACTTGCACTGGAGGACCAAAATCCTTCATGAATGCAGCTGCAATCAATTAATATCAGTTAGGCATTTTTGTAGGCAATACAAGGGTCTCCTGAAAATGGTGTTAGAGCCCACCTAGATTTAAAAAAAAAACATACATGTAATAAACTACAAAATCAAAGATAACTACAAAACATCTTTATTGAAAAAAGCAGATTATAGCATCTAAGGTTAAATGAAACTTCTGACTTTAATATTAAATAACTTAGGATGATAGCAAGTAGCTTCTTCTTTAGATAAATAAATCTACATTTCCCAATTTTTTTCTTCAACAATCAAGGGAATCAAACACTGAAACACAAAACCACAAGTAATTCTAAAGACTAAAAGACAGAAGCACATTGGAAGGTTTTACAAGGATATATACAAAAATAGTTAAACTAATGTATATTTTCAGCATGTAAACTAGTTACATGATATACAAACAGGGAATTTATATATTTCCTACAAAATAAAAATCAACGTTGGTCCAAGTTCTTGGAAGAAAACTATATTCTTTTAAAGAAAATGAAAATATTTCTCAAATGAAAACTTAATTTAAGTCAAATTATACACTCTAGTTACGGCATTAGTTACAGGATGAATCACAAACTTTTAAACTTTTCTTGAAACACAAGAAAGCAGCTTTTGTCTCCTTTAGAGCTTTGGTTTACTTAACTACTCTGGAATTTCTGGTCTTAAAGAGCTTCTCTAACCATGTTTTCCTTTTGAAGCTCCACCTTACAATATATATACACACATACACACAAACATACACACAAGTGAAAAGAAAAGAAACCCAAACAAACCGTTCTGAAAGCTCAATTATCTGAGTGCATTCTTTTGTTTTGTTTTCCAATTATTATTTTGGTCCTTTCTTTGGAACACGTCCTCCAGTGCATAAGGAACTCTGAATTGCCTAGAACAGCTTTGTGTTGTAGGGACTTTGTAAGACTGCCTTACCAAATTGGAAAGGTGTACTCCTGATGCAAAGGAGAACAAGTTGTTATTGTTTTAACTGTATGGAAATATTCTGACAGTACAGAACACAGAAAAGGCTTCTGATGAACAATCACATCATAAAATGAACTCCAGAAAGTTTACATCTGTGTTGAACTGATTTAATATAAGCATACTCCTTAAGAAAATAATTAAAATGAAGCTTTCTCATTTACATAATTCCCCAGACAGGAGGTAAAAATGTGCAGAAACTGTCACTAGCACTTCAGAGTGCAGCACATCATTAGTTTAGATTTGCTTTTATTTTTCCTCTGTTCTTTGATTGAAAACTGGCAAATTTCACTCAACCTCCAGCTTTTATACTAAATGCTGGAAGAGCAAAGCTGTAGTTCATTATCCAAAAACAAAATGCACCTGTCTGTAGAAATGTTGGAACAACAACTGCTGCTTTCTGGTTTTTAAACAAATTGCTTATTCTATATTGAAACAGTAACTTTCAGTATTTTACTGCAATGATACTTAGCACATTGGAACTGAGTAGGACTACAAGAAAGACTGACAAATTAACATGTGAAATTAAATATTATTCTGTTCTAAAGTATGATTGTTTTCAAAAAAAAAAAAAAGAAAGAAGAAAATGTATTGTATGTACATGTTACATAGTATGCTGACCCTTGAAAAGTAACATTGAACTGGAAACTTAACCTTGCCACTGATTGGAGGCAAAGTGCTAGGGAAGGTACTGGCAGAAGACTGGGCTAAATGCCAGTGTCACCTCCACCTCTGGCCACTGTGATTTTTAAGGTTTTTACTTCTATAGTGGTAGAGCAAAGCATTTTTTCAGTACAGCAAGTACTGTTATGGGATGGCTTGCTCACAGGAACAGACCCAAACCTTCTCTGTGTATTTTAATGATTGTTTTCTTAATTTGGAATCTTTATTTGCTTGTCTTTGCAATATATATTAGAAATACCTCAAAGCTAGATGTGGGCCAAAGCAGCTTCTTTAAATGGAAAAGTATTACATTGCAGCTCAAGCTAAAAGTTTATCCTGAAGCTCTGATATCTTCCATTTCATATTGCTTGTAGTAACCTTAATGGAATTGACCTAGTCATACAATCTAATTTAAGACTTTTTTTTTCCTTTTCTAGAATTTGCTGTTTGGACAAGAGGCACATGTACTTCTGCTTCCCTCTGAGGCTGGTCTGCTGACTATGGACACAAAGGTAATGCTTGCAAATGCAGAGAAAGTGTGCATGCAGCCAGTGCCTGCTTTTTTGCAGGGCAGGCCTCTTAGGTCACACTGTAGAAATAAGGCACTAGTTGCACTGTAATTCCTTCAAAACACAGTTCTCACATTAAATATGTTAATTTTAAACTTATATATTAATTAGAAAATTACTTTTTAAAGGAGTATCTGACTTGCCAAGGAGTATTCAATAGAACAGGTTCATCTAGGCCAATGAAAGTTTGGCAGAAGTTCAGAAAACATACCTTTTGTTCCTTACTAACAGAAAAAAAAATAGTTCACAGGAATTTTTCCTGCCTCCTTGCTCTCCCCCACCCCCCCAAGGAAATTCCAGACTATCAAAAAGTTCTGTTAAGGGAGTTAATTATTCCACTTAGGAATTAGTGTCCATTGGATGCCCTTTGTACTTTTCAAGAGCACCACAAATGGCTTTCAAAAAATCAATGGAGCATAAGAAACTAAACTGCAATGGTGTTACCAAATAAGTCAAGTCATTTCATCAGTCTGCGTGCTGAATTTAACGTGATCATTTCTGAATGGATTGGTCAGATTCTCGATGTGTTGAAAACTGGCATGGAAATGTCCCAGTTTACACATGTGGAGAATCTGGTCTGGTATTTCCACTTCCTCTGGAGCAGAAGAATTTTATTTTATTGTAATTTTGGATACAAAGACAGCAATGATGGATTTATTTAAAATATAAATTCAGGAAGGCTGGATCAATTCTCATGAGAATGTAAGGAATTTTTTAAACATACAGATGTGTGATTTGCATGTAAATCATCAACACATGGTAGAAAACAAACCATAAAAAAGATTCATCTAACTTCCTATATGGAAGACATATATTTCCCCAGAGCTCTGAGGTTACTGTAAAAGCTTATGCAAAACATGAAAGTGTGTACATTCTATGTACATCTAATACTTGTTACAAAATACCAATGTTTCAATTGTCTGACTCTAAATTACTATTTCTGCTAAACTGTACTTTGTTTTCCAATGAACACAATCACCGTAATCAGTTTAAAAGTACATCTAGAAAAGAACACACAGCTGAAAAGATAATACAAAAACCACTGTCCCCCGCCCTTTTAATAATGTCTCAACATACACTCATAAAGCAGTTGGTAACAAATTCTTGTATAAAACAAGTAGTATAAAGACAAGTGTACCTTTGCATAGAAAGGGGCTGCTAACCCTATTAAACAAAAACAGGTTTAAAAGATGAATTGTTTAGTAAGTAAGTGCCAAATCATCAAGTTGATAATGAATGCATTTTGAAACTATGGCTACACTTGTACATGACAAGCAATTACAGAGGTCTATAACTTCCTTCAGTTGTTATGACCCTGCATGTACCAATCTTCTGGATATATTTTTCTGTAATGTGTTTTTTTATGAGATGCTTTACATATTTCTTTAACAAGCAAAATAGTCTTTGGATGACTATGGAACTATGTGGGATGGAGAATTGGCCTGGTGCTTCTTCAAAGAATGTCATTATTTAACCCATGCTGAAAACTGTCATTGCTAAAAACACTTGTTTGCTTCCTATTCACTACTTCTGGGAATTTAAGTTTTTTAAAATGTGAGACTGTATTCTCTAAGACCAGAATTCAATGAAACTAGCTAAAATGCTAGCATTGATCTTATCATGCCTGCTGCAATATGATAAGGTGCTAACTTCTGGAAATTAATTCTGCACTCCTTACTTGGGAGAAACCTCCATTGAAGAATAGTGAGTAGGGAGTGCAGAACAGCCCTTTGTACCACTATTTTTAGAAATGCTGCCACTTACAACTTAGTGGTGCATTATTTGTTCAAGTAGACGGTGCCTCAGTGAAAACATCTAGATTAAAGAATGCATATGTACAAGATCAGAAAGAACCCCTCACCTCTGATTTAAAAAATAAATAGCTGGTTTAGATGGTTATTACCGTGATATCATCTTTAAAGGAACAGGAAAGCCATTTTTAGATTTTTGTCTTCTCTTTCAAACGGCTTGTTGGTAATGGAAATGTCTTTCAGAGTTCTGTGACATGCATCGGATAGCTCGGAGGTGGATGTGATGGCAATTTAATATTAAGGCGCCTGATATGACAGCCATGACAGAGCAAGTGGCCCTCTAATGGGTAACAACGATGGCCCTCCTCATCATTGAGCTGCAAGCCACAATCCTAGAAGAAAAATATACATCCCAGATTAGTGGGTGATTCAGGTAGGTCATCTCATATCAACGTTGATCTGTCTTGCATAACCCTGAGAGCTCCCTCCCATGCCTCCAAAGGCAGCAACCTCAAGAGTTTGTGGTAGACAGACCCTGACTATCCTGTATTAAACAAAATGCCATCACTGAAATCTACCAGAACAATCTATAGTAGTATCTAGCCCTGTTCTAGCACTTTTTTTTTCTGCTGTTTCCCACTTTTCTTTATCTAGTAAATATTGAAGCAAATCAGACAAAACCAGGCCAAGGACTAACCCCGATACATACAACATGGAACATGTTAGAAAAGAAAATTTGCTGATTCTACAACAAGGCAGTGAGCAGGAAATAGGGGAGCATAAGCAGGGAATGAGAAAGAGAAATAGGGGAAGGGAGAGGATATGAGGCACGTTTTACTTATGAAGCAGGACTGAACTTTCTGTAATCAAAATTGGAATTTAAAAAAAAAGACAGACTTCAAGGCCAACGGTCTGTATTTTTAGTGGAGACATGTTAGTATCTCTGGGACTGGCACATAACTACAGGGATGACATAAGTGAACAACAGTGGAGAAACAGAAATAAAAACAACAAAGTAAATGATGATCCTGCTTGCTGACAGTTACGTACACTGCAATGGAGACAATCCTGGTTCTCAGTTATCATTGTAACCTTAAAGACATTTGAAAGGTATGGCAGTTTTGTGCTTGGATTTGATATTTCAAGTATTGTAAGTATTTAAAAATTGTTACTGTGACCAATTATGGCAAACCAGAGATTCGAGTTTTTAACTGAACACTTAACAGAAAAAAAAATTTTGAACAGGGCATATAGGTCATTTTAGTACTGAAAATTGATGCAAAGTTTTTAATTGGACACAAAATATGATTTTTTTCAGCTTTCATAGCTCAAGTTAAAATCCTTAGTTTTTATAATGCTGAAATAAGAATGAAAAACAGGTTTTAAAGTAAGCTTTAGAACTGGAATGTTAGTTTAGGGAGGCTTTAATTAAAGCTTCTGCCAATGTAGTTTTCTGTGTGTGAACATATGCTATATATTTATATATATTTATATTTATAACTTTATAGTCTGTTATATAAGAGTTAAAGTTCAATTCCTCATTAGAATTTAAAAATTTCGGATACCCTACAGAAGTGCCAAATGCTTGTAATGTATCTTTTTCCCTCTCTAAAACTGTATTCCTTTTTCTGCAATAAGAAGTCCACTTTCTCAGTGGATTGCAGTTTTAGAACGAGGATCTATTGATCTGCAACCTGGCTTGAACTTCACAGCAGATGTTAAGCTGTCACACAAGGAAGAGATGACATGGAAAAGCAGAAAAGTTTCCAAACTGACTATTGACTTTGCATGACCAAAGAGGTGGCGATGACAACTTAAATAGCATTTCATAGAAATTGGGCCTTCGCAAAACATCCATGTGAATCCCTCAAAATACTGGTACTAACTGAACTAGCATTATTTGGAGACAGCAGTGACCCAGTGTGTACAGTTTAAGCCTAATTTGAAGCTGTTAGGCAGTAACCTACCCCTGTTAACACATGGCTAACCCCCTGATTTCTGTACATAAATGCACTCTGCCATTCTGGGCAGATGTGGCGGCAGCTTGATTTGCCTCAAACTGGAAAGAGAATGGCGAAATGAATAATGAAACAGAACTGAAAATAAACCCCCATTGGGACATTCTAATATAACATCAATAGCCTGAGAGAGAAGGGGAGGGAGCTGTCATCTTAGGTGAAGCCTGCACAAAGCAATAGATGAGGGAAGGAGGAGGAGGGAAATACACTTCTCCAAAATGCTGAAATTTGCTGTGCCAATTTCTTTGGAGTATCAGCTACCTCTGCTGCAAGAAGGTAACTAACAGGACAGGCTCCTCCTCAGGTTGAGTTTAATACACATTTCAAGATGCCCTGAATTTTGCTATTTTTCCCCTCAACTAGAAATCTCTGTAAAACTTTTTGTACAGGAGTGCACGGAAGACAGTATTGCTATATTTTTTGCTTCTGGTGCTTAAGACAGGCCATGCTAGATGCTAGCACAATTATAACCTGTGTGAATAATTGAATGTTTTATCAGATAGCCATACCTACTGCAAAAGGGAAGTTTGGGGTTGATCCCAAATTAAAGGGTTTGTCTCCTTCCTTATGCTCCTGGATGCAGAGCTAGGACTGAACTCAGCTCTCCTCCCTGTGAAGCAAGGTCACTAGTCCCAGAACCTGATCTGCCCCAGTAAATGTTTAAATGTTCTGCACAAAANAAAAAAAAAAAAAGTCACTGGTACCCCGTCTCTTTTGCAGTAAAGAATTAATGTTCATCCAGAACGGAAAAACTCTGATCCCCTAGAAGAGTTTTCCATGCATAGGCAATGGAGATTCAAGTCCTCTCAGATCACAACCATGCAAACTGTATCCAAAAAGATCAGGAAAAAGAGAACCAGCACTTCCTCTTTGTTCTCTCCCCATCTACAAGTACAGAGAAAATTCCACCAAAACTAAATCCAGCCTTTGAAATTAATACACTAAAAAAGAAACTAATTTGGTACTACTGGAGATGGCAGCACCACCTGCAGCCAACTAGCACTCATTCCTCTGACTCCCTTCAGGAGCCATGGGGCAGAGCCCTGCCTGCCCAGGCATGCAGGAGCCAGCGAATGCACCCTGGGGTGCGAGTCATGCACCGAGAGGATGCTCGGTATTAGCAAAGCCTTGCCGTGGGGGAGCTGGGCAGAGGCACGCAGTGACGCTTACCTCGCAGTGATAGCACTCCACATGGTAGTCTTTGTCCATTGACACTACTCGAATAGTCTCCTCGGAGCCCTGTTGGAGAAGCACAGAGAAGGTAAGAATGGGTTTGTAAGTCGTGATTTCTCAATCTTCTTTCAGTGCCCAACCTATAGCTTTGGAAAGCTGCTTCCCTGCGGGATCCCCTCTCCTTCTGCAGAGCAGAGCTCTGTGACCGCTGAGGGTCTTGCCCCTCCACCATTCACAGCACTGCACCACTGGTTTTGCTGTTTAGCAGCAGAATGGGTGTCTGACATAGCTAAGCTGTAGAGGTCATTTGGAAAGTGTAGCCAAAAGCTCATGCTCAAGGGTCAAATTTCTCTTGAAATCAAATCATTTTCTAAGGGCACCCAGGATTTGAACATATTACCAGCCAAACACTATGACTTGCTGATTGGGTCACTCTTCCTTATAGACATCCTGGCCTGATTTTTCTAGGACTTGTATTCCCCTCAAACCAGCTGGTGCACAGCTATTTTGTACATGCATATGTCACTGTATGTACCCCATAGGGATTTACATACCAGTCCAGCAGGTAATTACGTGCACAGGCCAAAACCTCAGCATGAGGGTGGATGCAGCGGAGTTGTGTAATACCTGGCTGAGCCCCAGGCCCTGCTGAGCAGCCTATACCCTTCTTGTAACCTCACAGACTTTCCCTGAGCCACTCCGATGCCTCTGAAGACAGAACTCATTAAATTTGCTGCTCGGCATTGTTTCCAGTTCCAGGTGTGGTTACAGCATCAGATATGACGTAGACTATGTCTGAGAGAAGCTGTGGGCAAGTTAGCACCTGCACTTGCTAGTCTTGGACTAACCTATGAAACTTCCATGGGAAAGAACATGGAGTCTATCCTGCTAACCCTCAGATGAGTCAGCAGTAGGACTGCTTTTTCCTTTTCTTTTCTTTTTTTATTTATTATATATATATATTATATATTATATTTATATATACACATATATATATATATATATATACACACACATATGTATTTAAAAATAGTTTTGTAAGACACAAAACCAAATGAGATTTCCTTAGGGCTTTTCTCCTTACACCCCATCAGCAGGGCAGGCAGTTCAGCCTTTATAACGTTTTCAATTATGCGAGACCTGGCCATTTAACAGAAATAATGACAAATGGAGAATAACACGCAGAGCGGTAGAGGTGGGCATGCTGAGAGGCTCTAGCCACAGGCTTTACTGGGGCACAGCAGCTTACGAAAGGCAAGCTCTGGCTCTATAAACATGACAAGAGGAGGAGTGAGGTGCTGAGGCCCTTGCTTGTGAATGAGCTGGTCAGTGACCTGAGCAATGGGAACTCTGAGGGTCTTGCACCCACTGGAGTACAAGGGAACATCACTGCAGGCAGGCAGAAAAGGATTGTCTTAATGCAGAAGTCTTACTGTACTAACTATACTGTCACAATGGGCTGAGGTTGCAAGCAGCAGTCATTCATCTGGCTTTCATTTTAGCCAAGCTTTCTACCTCCTTTTCCATCCCTTTAAGCACTTCTATTACAGTGCCACCCCAGGATGATAGGCTATGTGGCCTTTTCACAGGGTCCGGGTAACCCCTCAGATGTCTTTTCAAGCTTGGGCATCCTCACAGATCGACATCAGAGATGCAAACGTAGCAGACAAGGAAAATTGCTACTTGAGCTAATGGGAGATTCTAAAAATAAACAGGACTTCTTGGGTTGTTCTTGGAGCCCTGGTCAGGGCTTTCAATTAAATGAGATTTATAACAGCATAATTAAGACCTGGAAAGCACCCTAAAGATACAAAGTACTATGCTGCATAAGTACTATGACTATTACAACCTCTGGGAATGTTTGGGAGTGACATTACTGCTGAACTGTATTTAATTTAGTATCTGACATACTATAGATTCTGGAAGAGGGAGGAAAAACATCTAATATGTTTTTGGAAAGTTCATACGCCAACAGCTGTTTTCTCTAAAGAGTCTGTGCATGTTAACACGTACCTGTGCTGGTAGAATCGGCTGGTTACAGGAAGCGCATTTTGGTGCAAAAACCCTAGGGGGCAAGAAGAAATTGTTCAAATCACATTTAAAGCTTCTCCAGAAAGTAGAATCAAGACAGCTATTCTAACCATGCCTTCTTATTCACAAAATGTAAATCCAGGATTGGAAGCATCTCTAATTTTTTTATAATAGTCAGGTAAAAGGAGATTTACAAAGGCATATCTACCCCAGCTTTATTGCTTAGGTCTTCCTGACCTCTAGGCATAGTCGATCCAGCCCTCTTCCCATATATGCCCTTTCTCTCACCTTTCCATACTCATAAAGCCATTCAAATTCTGCAGAGCAGCTCCTGACTTGGGGACTGTCACCAACAGACATGCTAAATAGGGAAAGGGGCTGATCTCGGCTCGGACCTACTTAAACCAAACACATCAACTGGTTTTATCCACAGCTGCATTTTATGACAATCATTGGGCCAACATTCACTCCATTCTCACAACACGGTCAATATGGTCGAGTTTAAAGTGATTTACCTGAGCAAACAAAATAACCCTTTTTATCTACTGCAAGGCTTATAATAGACCAATAATTTAACTAGTGTAATTTTTCTAAGTATGCAATGGATTTGTTTACTTACGTATGGTAGTCTTTGACACAGTAAATATTGTTTTCCACATCTACAGTGAAGGGGACTCCATCCAAACACTCGTTACATACCACACAGCGGAAGCAGCCAGGATGGTATGACTTTCCAAGGGCCTGCAAGATCTTAAGAGGCAAACAGCAAAATAAGTGGATGCATGATTACAGGAGATACCCCCATATACTGCTGTGTCCAACTCTTAAAAAAAAAAAAAAAAAAGTGAGAAACGCTTCAGAATGAAATTGCCATGATGGAGATCTGTCAGATAGGCGCCTTTTAAAACAATGAACTTGCTTATTTCTGTGGGTTTCTATCAGGCTCCCAATAATGACAGAGAACTGTGAAAATCAGGCTAAGTCCCATCAGTCTTAGCTCTGCAGGGCCAATATTGCCCAACAAAAATTAAAAACGGTTTCAGAGACTACTTCTTGGAAAATCTGTTGCAGTCAAATACAAGTTAGTGGGATACAGAGTTAATTCATGAAATGTAGCAGGCTGTGACAGAAGGAGCCCAAACCAGTCATTACTCAAACCTACAAAGTAAAATAATAAAACAAGCAAATAAATAGGCGTCCCTTTATTAACACTCCTGATCCACCACAGTTACTGACTGGTTATCACTCAGTCATAGGGGCCCATCAGTTTCTGTTAAAATTCCACCTGTATCAATGGGTAATCAAAACTGCCCAGACTTCTGCCATGCTGACCTTCCCTATTGCATTTTAAAGCCTTTAAGGAAAGGCTTTATGCAAAGTCTCCTCCTCGCTGCTACAGAAAAATCCCCTCCTCGTGGCATGGGACACCAAGGAGGACACACCAAGCCCATGAAGAGGGTTCTGGGAAGGGTTAGACATGGTATCAACTTCAGGCATCTCTCAACAGGTTATAGCACCAATTGCATACATTTCAGGTATAAGAATCACCTTTGGAAGGTAATTTCAAAAAGCCCCTGCTAGCAGCAGCACTCAGCTTGGAGCTATTAATAAGCTGGAGATGGAAAGTCTCCACTGACCAAGCTCTCATGGCCCTGTAGCTGTTTCTACAGATAAAGTTCAAATCAACAGGAAATAAGAGGTGGAACATAAGGAAAATGTGTGAAGCCAATTTAATTTCACCTTTTTCCCCTTCTAATGAATCTCGATAGCTCTCTGTTCAACGACTGGCATCAGACTTTGATTTGCAAGCCTGTTCCTACCCAGACACAACTTGTCTCTGTGCATGAGTTGCTATCCAAGCAGCTACAAAACACGTGCTGTTAGCCTGACGTGGTTGTGCAGCCACCCTTTGCACAGAACAACTCCTAATTCAATTGCACTTTCAGCCTTTGAACAGCTTCAGGCTTGCACCCAAGCCTGTGGGGCTGCAGCACTGCTCCTCAGCAGCACACCGGTAATACGACCGTGCAGACATGTTTGTTGTCTGTGTACTCCTGGGGAGGAACACGAAGCAATTAGCCAAATAAGACTGCTTAATTCCTGGAGCTCCCAGAGCTGTTTCCTTTTGTTGGAGCATACTTGCTGATGCGAGAAAGGCAGATGAGCACCTGCCAAGCTTCCAGCTACTGAGCTCCACCATCGAGATGTTATGGACTCTTGCCTGGCATTCTGCAATTAAGGGCCAGCTCAAAGCACGCAAGTTGGGATACCCCTCCCCCTCCCAGCATGACACAACTCTAGAAATTTGCTCTTGGGCTAAAACGAACAATATCCTTGTCCAACCAGTGGTGCCAGGATATGAGCCAGAATCCTCATTAGTGAAGTCTCCATTCCAGCTCCTACCGCACCTCCGTGTTTGCAATGTAATAGCTACGTCCATTAGGCGTACTAATGTTCAAATACACTTTAAAGCAAGAGGAAAACACTGATATACATATGATCTGCACTCCTTCAATGTGCAAGCAATTTCATTTTGTTTGGGAATTTTTGCTTAGGAAGAACAGACAAATTCATCCTACTTTCACCCAGTGAAATGATGCCAGCAGTATCTGGCCCAACCCATGGCTCTTGGATTTTTAATTATAAAAGTAACTCTGACTACTAGCTCCGTGCAAATCACAAGTCACAATAGCAATAATGGGTTTTAACAGACATGGAGCAAATGGCAGAAAGTAAATAAAGCAAGTCACAGAGCTGGCAACAAACCTCAGGACTATTGATAATGTTCCTCTCTTCTCTAGACCAGACTCCATCCTCTTAACAGAGCTCTTGCTATTCTATTGTCTTATAGAGCCCAGCACCTCTGTTTTCCTTTACCATGTTCTCATACAAAGCTGTGGTCTATCTCCCCCCTTTAGTATTAAAATTCATTTTAACTTTTTTTTTTTTAACTGGCAAGTGGCAAAAAAACAGAATCCCATGAACTCAGGTATAAGCAAAGCCCAACTTACTGTACTTTAGAGTAATACAGCATGAATATGTTTTAACTTATGATACTGCCTCAATTCAAAAAATTACAATAACGGAGACGCAACAATAGTCTGACTAGGGAAAACGCACAACATTTCACAGAGCGCTATCCAAAATACATCAAAAAGATATGCCACAGTTAGGAGTTTAGGTCTCTTACCATTTCCATTATGAGGTGTCCACAAACGAAGCACTTGTCTGCTGTTTGCTGAAAACCTGAATACTGTTCAAATGACAGAAAGAAGAGGATTATTAGTAGCCACTCTTTTAGCTGCACGAATACCTTTTAAATGAACATCACACCGTTTTCCAGCTTGTGCTGTATATGACAGCAAACTATACAATAGGTTTGGAAGACTGATTCAGAAGACTTCGTTCTACTCTTGCAGCGTGCTCAGGTACCAGCTTGGCCTTCTGATCAACTGTAAACATTGAGGTTTGCAACATAACAGGATCATTTAAATTTTGATTTGTAGTTTTGAAGCCCGTTCAGGGAGCTTGCATTCATTTGGTGTGCTAGAATTAGTTTCTAGTCACTCTTTTTGTTGTTGCTGGTGGGGTAAAGTAAATAATATAGGAAGTAAACAATACAGGACTGACATCCTGACTCCTGCTCAAATTAGTGACTAGATGCTTACTGACCTCAGATTTGAGACCTGCATTTCACTCAGTGCTATGTGCAGCCTGGAAAAATGAAGGAGTATTTAGCTGCCTCGTGGATACCAAGCTTTTTATCAACAGGACAATCAAATGATGTAGGAGCTTGGTTCCCTGCGCAATGCAGGCAACAGTAAGGTCCCTCAGAAAGATGATACAAAGCCCAACCGCTGCAGCCTGCAGTGGGAAATGGAAAGGCCGAGCATGCCTCATAGCAGAGCCCTCTTGGGTTCGGTGCCTGAGGCATTGCCGCGGGGAGGTACTTTGTCCACTTGGGAACCAAAGCTCCACATTCCCTCCCTGCACATTTTCGATCTCAACTTTGTACTTGGGCCCCTAAAGCAGGTCCTGTTTCAGATGCCAAAGTTTCTTTAACCCTATGTTTAGACACATACAAATAATATCAAGGTTATCAGGCCAGATGACCGACCTACCAAACAGCTACCCTACAGGCAAGAGACATTTGCTTGACAAACTCCAGCCATGTAATTTTGAAACTGGTATTTACAGCGCCTGAACTTTACCCTCATCCATACAAGTGAAGTGCAGCATGTGTACTCCTTCTTGCCAGAGGAAAGAGGTGCCCAGTCATTTGTATGGTGTTGCACTGTGATGCTTATTTCAGCAATTAAGGTTAAATTACGCTTACCTGAAATGTACTGTAGTCACACAAGATAAAAGATGGGGAATGGGAGGATGAAGGTAAACTGGACTCTCCTGACAGAGCTCAGGTTAATTGGCTCAGAGCATCTAAAGCATCCTCAGAGGCTCAGCCTAACAGAGCCTATGGCTTGCTCCATTCCCCCCTTGATTTCGTGGGGATTAACTGTCCCCTCACTTCAAAAGCCAGTGGTTCAAGCCTAGAGCTGCCATATGTTTTCCTTTTTATTGGTGTGAGGGTGTTACATGTTATTTCAGATCAAGAGGTTGGAGGAAAAATTATTGTTGCTATGCAACAAAGCAATTATGAAGAAAAAGGTCTCACAGACACTTCGATGGGCCCTGAAAGTCAGTAAATGATGCTACGGCAGCTGTCACAGCTCTGTATTTACTGTGCACTAAGGAACACAGCTCATACAATCTTAAGAAACTTCGAAACTTTAGCAAAAGAGACCAGAGTGTTGAGGAACACATACAGAGGTGGCAGTCCTAGCTGGCTATTTGTGGAAGATATTGTCCTGAATTGTGCAATGAAACTGGTGTGCAAGTCTGGACATGGAGAAATGGCTGAGTTCAGCTCCCCACTTTCAGGTAGCAGTTTTTGTATCAAAAAAATTAGTTTTTTCTTTTTACTGAGGAAGAAAAAAGGCCTCACTACTTGGGATGCTTCTTGGCTGCACTGTATCTGAGTAACCATCTGGCTAGACTATTTCCTAAGGTTGTGAACTCGAGGGTTACTGGAAACAGGTGGGTAGGTCCTGGCAGCGCAGACAGCAGAGGATTAACAATAATACAAACCCAGCTAATTCTAAAA
The DNA here is from genome assembly GCA_013399115.1 of Anseranas semipalmata. NCBI lineage: Eukaryota > Metazoa > Chordata > Aves > Anseriformes > Anseranatidae > Anseranas > Anseranas semipalmata. The sequence continues at coordinate 259,052 of VXAA01002214.1, read as the reverse complement.
TCCTGCTGGAATGAATTTACCAGTACCATATGGCTGTCATTTGATAAGGAATGCAAAGGAGCATTTACCCAGCTATTGATTAAGAAGGGAACGTTATTCCCCAGGAACAGAATGGCTTAGTGGTCAGATTAATGTCATTTATTGCTAACTAGATTGTCATAAATTACACTGTTTGTCAGAAAGAAAGGTTTTGCTGACACAAAATCACTCTTTATACGACTAACCCTATTATATTAAAACCATGATTTGTTTTTAACAAGAGAATTGTTATTTGTCAAACACATCCAGAACTGGATTACCCAATTAAGACTTTGCAAAATGGCAATAAGTCTACTAGCAGTGATAAAATATTTCACAGGCTTGGGAACTGTCCTTTACCACTACACTGTTCTCTTTTCTGATCACAGTATCGATCCCAGACAAACCGGAAACCTTCTGATTCACTGAAAGCTAGGTTTTGGATTAGGCTCTGCTTGTGCTTTAAATCTCTTTGGACTGGAAAAGAATGATAGTCTGGGATCCCAGCAGCACCATTTTTCTATATGATGGCAGTACTGTGGACAGTGTCGTTTAAAGGCAAACAATAAAAGATTTTCTCTACATTTTTGTATCTCACCTGTAAACTTCTGCTTTGCAGTGTTTGTTCTTAACTTTGAGAATTCAGACATGGCTGTTGCGCTAGGTTTTCAGTTTTAGAAGTAGAGCTTACAAAGTCTTTAAATACTAATTAAAATTGGCAACCACTGTCTTTGAAACACTTGATTACTATTAAGCTTCACAAGCCTTGTGTGTGCAACAAGACAGAAGTTGTGACTTGCTCCAGACAGTAGACAAGGCAGAATGGCTTCATTATCATCTCAGCACACCCAAGAGCCTCCCTGATGGTGGGTTCCCAGCATGGCTGGGTGGAAGAAGCACTGGTCCCCCAGAGCTTGTGAACTACTTAACTACATGAGAAGAGGGGTTAGGTTGTACAGACTTGTAGTCTCTTTCATTACTGACATAGCTGGAGGGAGAAAAAGAAATTTTGGGCATACCAGCCCTTCCTCACAATCTGGAGACCTGAAAAGCAGATTGAGGTGAAACAATGAAATAATATGGGCTGATAGGCAAGCTCCTAGTGGAGAAGCCATATCACAGATATGTTTCCTGTAAACGTGATATTTTATATATACAATTTCATTCCAGATGTAAGCAGAACTAGGCTTACTTCATAAGGTTTTCAAATGTGCCATTAAAAAAAATAAAATTTGTTGGCAGACCAGTAAGATGACATAAATATTGACCAAGCTCAAAACCAGACTGACATGTTCAAAAGGCTACAGACAGTACATACCCAGGACAAATAAGTGTATTTTTGAACTTTCCCAAATATTCATTACAGATGCTCATTAAGCATATACAAAAACACTGAAAGTTGTTATAAAATAACAGCTCTAAAATTCAAAACTCAAAATGAAGCATTATCCTTTACTGTCTCTTCTGTAAATCAGAAATAAGATGCTAGTTACCAAAAGGCAAAGAAAACATTAACGTTGAAGAGCTGGTATATTATTTTTCCTGATTCTTTAGTTTGGTCCCAACCGTTTTTTTTCCCATATTTACCTTGTCCTTGCCTTCTCTCCCAGGATAATAAAATCTCAGTTTATGTGCAAGAATCAAGACTTCATAATCTAGCTCCCCAGTGATATTCATATAAAATAAAGACTCTGGAAAACTAAATAAACCTTGAGAAATATGTCAATTATGTCAAAACGGAAGACTAAAATAAAGTAGAAGACTTGGCTGGCTGAACTTCTCTCTTGTTTGCCATCCACTATACTTTGATTATCAAAGAGGCTAAAAATGTCTAATGATTCTGTCCAAGAGTCTTTGTTTCAATGTAAGAGGAAAACAAGTCCCCCTCTGTCCCAAATACTTAGGACTGTTAGTGTCCTTCTGTGATAATCTGGGGTTTATGAACTGTACTGTCTAATGTGCAATATATCCAGAAGAATTTAACAATGAATTTTGAGCATATAATGAACAATTATGCATGGAGGATAATCCCAAGTACTGTAAGAAAACATTTTTCCTGTCTGCCCCCAATCCTTCAACTAAATCTTGGTTGTCTACCAAGGGTCTTTTACAGTTTGATGTTCTCATCATGATTTTCAAAAGCAAAAACATTCAGAAAAATAGCATGCCTGAAAAAGGCTTCAGGACCTTAAGCTTCTACCTCAGGCAATGTCAGATCTTTGAAAAGACATGTCGCTGCTTCTCCTTCACACGCCTAACCATGCCCAAGGAGAGGCTGATGCACTTCCCTGCTGTTATGCACTCAGCAAAACAAAACCTTCCTCCTGGAAACAGACCCTGGAATCTCATTCAGGCCCATTTTCTTCTTTGATGGGGATGTTCAAAACCTGCTAAAGGTTTGCGCAAACAGATCAAGTGGGTTACATTTCAGTAGGTGTGGCAGTTGCTGCCAATGGTATGAAGCTGGAAAAACTGTTACAGCACTGCAAAGTCACTGAATGTGTTCAGCCTAGAATTGAGATTCCTACTCTTTTATGCTTTAAGGGCTTTTGAGAGGGATGATCAGGAGTTTTTGCCAAAATGCTGCGGGCATTTAATTCTGAAAACTGATTTCTGAATTGGGTGCTATGCTAATAATGTATTCCAACCCCAGGCTGCCTGTAATCCCTCACAGACTCTCTTCTCCTTGGTTTCCCATTAGCAGAGCATCTGTCTTCTCGCTGCTTTATTGTTTGCTCTCTGCATGGGACCCTTAGTACATGGGACACAACAATGCAAGAAATTCATGGGGTCACATTAAAAGAGGGAGAGAATATCAAATTTGGTTTCATGCAGATGGGGTTTTGTTGTTTTTTTTACACACACATTTAAATGCAGCGATTAAACTAAATTGAACAAAATGGGGCCTTCACAGGCTCAAAGATAGAGGAGCCTCAGAGCAGGTGGCAGAGATTAAACTAAAGCAAAATAGTCCAGAACTTTACCCTTCATCTCGCCTGAAACCCTTTCATATATCCTGTTGCTTCGCTCTGTCTTGGTGCCAGTAAGGAAACACTACCACAGCAGCATATCTTCGTGCTTCTCGTTTCCACTTAGTTAAGTTTGAAGGACATGGATAGGGCAAGGAGGGACTTTATGTTCTGTGCAGAATTTGTTGGGCCATGCACAAAACACTGCCAAAAATCAGGACATTAGCTGGTAACTAACTTTGCCTTAGCAGTCAGGCATTTTATTGCCTCTGAGAGGGGAATGGCCATCTACTTCCTAGGGAGCCTACAGAGATCCGTAGGTGAGCACTCACCAAGGCTACTTTCTGTCTGATTAATTAAGAGCTAAATAATGATTTTCTTAACTAGATCTTCCTTAGACAAACTCCTGTGGAAGCTTTGCAGTGACAATGACCAAGAAAGAAACCTGAAGCGACCAATTTAACTCTGAACTGTATCCCACAGTGCAAAATCTATTAACTCGATTCACATTGTACAGCACTTTATATTGCATAGCACTTATACTCTTGCTATGAGTTATTTATTGTCAATGCTACCATCTATTATGTACACTGTGAAAGAAACTGTCTACATTAGAACATATCTTCCTGAAAAAAAAGTCTGGATTTTATTCAAAACAGTTGTTGAAAGATTTCAATTCAAAACATACAGCAACTAATACGAGCGTTTACTACAGAAGTGGAAACACCACTTTCTCACATGTTTTTTTTCTAGTGCTCCCATAGTAAAAAATTAATGCTGTCTGCTTACAAGTGTTTGGCAGGAGTTACACATAATTAAAAAGAGCTCTAGTTCTTTTTTAAGTGTGCTTCAGTTATTGTAATTTACTTTTCAATGTAATATTAAGAAAAAAGGGATAATCTGACTTTTTGGATCAGCATCTCAAGAGGAAATAGGGAGTGACTCTCTGACATGAAATCAACTGCACTTTGTAACACACTCTTCACAACATGCCACTGGCAAATGTAAAGTATGGGATAGCTGCAAGACCTAGTCCATAGTGATAAGTCTCAGAAAAAAAAAAAATCTTTGTCTTCCTTGTCTATTTTGTCATGGCCCAGAGAGTGATTCCTGTGACCTGCTTAACAATCCATAACCCAATTCAGGAAACGCTGAGCATCCTCTTAGCAAATACAGATCTCACACATTGACATTCATTACATTATGTTTATCTATATTACCATCTGGGTCTAGCTACTGCCTATGTATTGCTCTTTTACAAACCCGAGATTTTTCTGGACTCCAGTTGGTCTCCTCCTTCAAAACACCAATTCTCTTCAATTAGCAGACCTACAGTCTGCCATGCCATGCAATGCAATGTTTGCAGAATTCAGCCTTATGTTTCTCAGCCTTGGTGCCAACATTTTAATGTGGGCCTTAGCTTTAAAAATTTGTCCTCTGGTATGAATTCCTGGGAGAAAATCCAGCCCCTCCTGAAGTCAATGGGAGTTCTGCCACCAGCTTCAGTGGACTTGTAACTTCTTGATATGGGATATACAACACTACAGTATTGTACAATGAGGGGTGAATCCAGACTGCCAGCTCTACACACTCCTCGTGGCGACTAAGATTTAAGTCTAAAGTGCACAGACCAGTAAGTGTCTGACTATCCCTTAAAATTGTGAAGTTTGTGTTTTAAGCCCATCTGTAGGTTTGATGCAACACTTCAATTCAGAATACCCCAATTAATCATCACCACTGTCAAATCTGTTTATAAAATAAAACCTGGACCACTGGCATACTACGAACTGTCAAGAAAAAATAAGGAAAAGCAGTATTCAAATATTTTTTTTGGCAGGGAGGGGATGGAGCAAGACACACACAAGTAACAACTTGAACCTCACTCCCTCATGCAAGGATTACAGGAACACGCTATAATCTGTTTGCCTTTGTTTTCAGTGATAGTGTCTGGGAGCAGGGCAAAGCTCAGCATTCATGATGCCTTTCACTGCGTGTGCCTTGAATCTGTCCAGTTCTGATTAATGGTATCAGCGTTCTGGAACTTGAAAGCACCTTCTGTCCCAATCTATAGGGTCAGTGCCTTGAAAATGCTTACAGACTTCCTCACACTTCTGTCTACCAGGAATGTTGCAGCAAATCCCTTTCCAAGCTTTGATTCCATTACTCTGTTAAACATACCAATAAACAAATACGTCTGTCTGTTCTCTGACAGGAGAATGCATTTTAATAGCAAGTCACCTAAATGCAACATCCTCACAATTATCTACAACTACGTTTGCTCTGTGATTCCCCTTAGATATGAGATGGACACAAGCTGCAACTTTAATCATTTACCTTTTCAACTGGAGTCTATTTTTTCTGAGAGTCTCGCTTAGCAGTGATAGGCTCTCTGACTAATGCACTAGTGCCAGTGCTCACCTCCCAAGGGGGATCTCCAAACATTTATACTCGCTGAGATGGAAAATCAAACCTCTGACTCCAGCTGACACCAGCTTCCATTACACTAAATAAAAACTATCTTCCTAGGGCCCCAGCAAGTGGGGCAGGCCATTTCCCACACTGCCAGGCTTGGAAAACAGCATGTGCACAAACTGAGAAGAATAGCCTCGTTATTATTAATATTTACATTGCAGCCATCTATGCCAGGGGCCCAAATTAGGGTCAGGGTCTCATTGTATTTGGTGCTACATGAGATGAAGGTGCAAATCCTGCTCTCAAGAAACACCGACCGCCCAGCTACTGCTCCATTAATATCCTACTCCTTTTCCCCATGAGAGGCTGATCATTGCCTCCTCCCTACCAGTCTTGCGCACCCTGACACTTTTGTATCCCTAAATTTAATCACTGAGAGTTTTACAATTGTGGATATAAGATGAGGCCCTGTGTGTTCTCTGTAACCAACTTCTGTGTTGCAGTGGCCGGTTATGGAGCAAAGAGGCTATGGCTGTGGCAAGGGGGAGGTTGTTCTGAGCAGGTACCAGTTGCTGGTAGGGGAAAGATCAGAAACCCTGAAGGACTAGAAGGAGAGCAGAAGAAAGATTTGAGAGGCAGCCAGCACCGTCTCAAGGCACAGCTCTGTTAGCACTGCGGGCTGCTTGCCCTCCTTCTGCCGCGGCCTCAGCCCTTGCCTCTCCTGGGCAGGAGGGAATGAGGCCAGGGTAGGAAGCATACAACCATCATGAGGGCTAGCCACACTGGCATAGGAAAGGCAGAAAGGGGACACCCAAAGGCCTCCTGGAGGCTTGCAATATTCTAAGTCTCTCTTTATGGTTGGCATGTGCAAAATAACATTTTTAGAGTCTTTCCCTTCGAGGATTTATGGGCAAAGTGACAAATCTTCCTCCAGTCTTACTGAAATGTATGAACAGGTTTAGATGAAACTTTTGACAATAAATGACAGCAAAGTTAGCCAGAGGCAAAATCCTGGCATAGAGAAGTTGAGCCTAAAAGATTAAATTTGGCAAAGTTGTAAGAGAAAGAAAGAAACTTAAAGGGGGAAGTTTTAGATGACCTTAATGCTATGCACTGCAGCTTGTGGTGTCTGAAATAGGTTATTTCCACAGCATCTGAGTGTCTTCCAGTAGTGCATTAAGCAATGTAACTAACATCTGTCACAAGGTTGATTTTCCCTCTCATCTCTTCCCTGGAGGGAAATTCTCTAATTTCTTAACCTCTGCTGGACCCCTACTCAATAATGTTCATTAACCTCAAGAGAAAAAGGAAAAGCCTATCAAAAAAAAAAAAAAAAAAAAGCAATAATAGATCTAAGATTCAGGCTGCTTTGGTGACATTTTTAAAGCCGTTTTGCCAAGAAAAACAGTGATTTCTTTTAAATTTCTTTACGTGATATTTGAGCATTGAACAGGAAAGACAAATTAAAATTATTGAGCTATTTTTCCTTCACCCTTGATTAGGCAGCAATTTATCAAGAAAATGGAACAAGAACATCTGACTGGGATTATTTATTATACAGTAAGGCATTTATTTTTTGTTCACTTCACCACGAACAGTGTCCCTGTTATGGCTAGTTAGCCATCTGTGTCCTAAAAGCTTTCAGGGAAGGATTAAACTGTCATTTGTTTTATTTCCTTTCATGAAATAACTATCCTAACAGGGCTGAGGCAAGAGCTGGATATTGCTGGACTTGCTACCTTAAGGTGGCATGAAGAACAGTAACTTTATCTTCCCTGGAGCTAAAATGAACCAGTGAAAAGTTAGGGTTTCTGTTTTATTCTTTTTACTGCTCACATTCAATAACACCATATCACTACCGAAGTGCTCCTACTGGAAATTGCATAGATTAGGCAATCTCTACACCATGCTTAGGCAGAAGTGGATTATCTGCGATTTGTTATTTTAAATCTGATTCGTTGACCACATTTAGCCAACATGGTTTGGATCTAAGCAGTGACAGAATTTGCAGCTAATCAGGGTTGGAACCAGGAGGCTGACAACAAACAAAGAAGGAAGAGTAACGCCATGTCCTCTCCTGCAGCAAGGGTTCACCATCCCTAACGCACTGATTCAGAACCCCGCACACAGGAAGGCTGGCATCCTCGAAAGGATGATCACAGCAATTCCATGTGGCATCTCTTCTCCATCTACAACTCCACAAGTGTGTCTAAAAACTTCTAGCATTTCTCCCCTGGAAGGAATGAGCAAAATAAGCCGCCTGATTCAGAGAAAGATAATCTGTGCCCTCAGTAAGAGCAAACATGTGGGAAAACTATTTGTTAGAAGAATGTACCTTGCGGCTATTGCCAGAGGTTTTGATGGGTGTATCTGCGCTTTGGATTGCTTTATGGCTCCACAGTGGAAATTGCTCATAATGAATGATAACATCTCCATTTCTATAACACCTTTTCCAGAAATTAAAAGCACTTTTCGAAGAAAGGGTCAGATTTGGAATGCTTGATGCTAGCAGCTCCTCATATCACACTTTTACAGACTGATTTTTTTTTTTGAAACAACTTAGTAGCCAAAGATCTTTGGCACTCACCATGCTTTAAGTGACAACTGAGCTCTCTTAAAAAATGTGAGCCATACAGCATTTCACCACTGAAATGCAACTGCTTCTAGGGTGGAGGAGACACACCTCGGAGTGGCTGGCACCAGCACTGTGCTGAACCTCGAAAGGGACAGTTTAGCCAAGGGGGACAACCCCTGCTCTTACAACAGGTGCCAAACGTTTATAAGGATCAGATAACGGCATTTCTGAAGGTCTTGCCTTCAAGGACCATGAATAATATTGCAGTGAATTCAATGTATCGCCTTTGATAGCGAAAGAGAGCTGATCTGAGAGTTAAAGAACCAAGCATCTTCTATGAGCTACAAACTACAGTTCTGGAGACTGCTTCTACAGGAGTTGTTCTGAAACAGCAGCACTGTAGGTGAATTAAAATACTGACATCTATGGCAAAAATGTAAACATTTCTAAAAGTTCCAATAAGTAGAAACCCATAAATAATATCCATTCTTCTGTAAAAAGTTTCTACATTGATTGTTTCACAGCAAGAAACAGTTCAGCTTTTTTGCCTGTCACTGTTCATGTCCAATTTACTGCAGTGCCAAAGTGGGGTGCTGCTTCTTCCCTGTGCCTTGCCTGGACTGGCCTGGAGGACACCCCAAGGGAGGGGGCATTCACAACTTCTCTGGGCAGCCTGTTTCAGTATCTAACCACCCTCAGAGTAAAGAATTTCTTCCTTATATCTAATCTAAATTTACCTGAACTAACCTGGTCGCAATCTGCAGGTTGTGGCTGTGACGAGACTCCCATACATACAGGAGCATGTAACTCTCCTCATCAGTTCCCAGGCAAACAAAAGCCAAGTAAGGGCAAGGACACCAGTGGGAGACAGTATTTTCTTAGCAGGAATATGATTATAACGTAGGTAAACTGCCTCTGTTGTCCTCTTCAAATTAAAGTTATCTTTTTGTTAAGTTCCTACCTAAGAATGAGAACAGAATCTGACCCACTCTGCTTTTGACAGCATTTCATGGCCAGAAAGAAGTTGAGATGAGCTAAGAAACAAGTCTCACATGCAAGAACATCTGAAGGTAGGGGCATGTACTCTTGCAGCTGCTATAGGGCAGGACAGAGGCTTGCAGGGAGAGAGGAGGCAGGTCTTTGTGGCGGACCTGTGGATCTGGGGCTATAGGACAACTCCAGAGACTGTTATAATGCATAGCAACTCCTATAGTTCTGCTGGTTCTCTCTTCCTGGCCTGCAAAGCTCGCACGGTAGCGATCAGATGACACAGTGCAAGATTAGCCTAATACATGCTGAAGCAAAATTTTTTTTTACACGAACTCCCCCCCATCTTTGACTTCCCTAACATCCTACTAGAGCACTGTCAGCAGGGAATCTGTCTATAAATCTGCAGTAAGATTTGGAGTTACAATAGAGATTTAAATTCTCAGTTACACAAGAAAAAACATTTGGCTATCTGCTTCGGATGGAAAACGCCTCTTTTTTAGATAGGACTTGGATTTTTTTAGTGGTTAGGAGCAAGACCTGATGGTAGGAAGCAGTTAAAATTATTTCCTTTTTAAATGCTACTCTGCAGACTTTTCCTCTGACTACTATGCTCTGAGCTTTCTCAGTCCTCAAGACTCTGAAGTAGGCAAAGTTGTTTTATTTTACTAGAGAAACAAGAAAATTCCTGGTATTCTTGCTAGGAGGTTTGCTCAAGGGAAGCTGAAAGAGACTGGAATCGCTCTTTAAGAAGCAGCTAATTTAACACTGGCAGAGATAACACCAGAATTTAATTTCTTTTACTGCCTTTTGCTGCAGTCCCTTGGTCTGCTTCTCTCTCATCTCCCTGTGCCAGTGGGAACCTGCTAACATGCACCCATAGGAGGCTTGGGCTTAAAAATCTACACCTTGAATGTCCCAGCTGTTCCCTTACTTGCAGAAAATGTATTCCTATCAGGTCCTTAACCTCAGTTTTCTTGGGAAAATCACTGCAAGTGTCTCCCTTCAGAAGCCTACTACAGAACATGTCTAAGAATTAAACAGTTCCACCCCTCCCCTCCCTGCCCCCCAAAAACCTGAATGTTCTCCAAAAAGATGTAGATTTTTAGATTTAAAATTGTCATGTTTAGGCTGTAATTACAAGTCAATAGCAACAATCATGTCATTCAATCTGAACAAAAGGTTTTGATCATGGGGAAAGTACATTCCAACACGGTACAAAACAAAAATCTCAAAGGTTCAAGCCCCTCTATCTCACACTCCACCTTTTCTCTCTCTCCCTATGCTTCTGCAGAAATGGGGGAAAGACAGCTGAAAAAAGTATGGAAGAAAAAGAAATTTTCTCTCCAAAAAGCAAGCAAAACAGTAACATATTTCAATTATAACACAGAACTTTTCTGTACAAAATACAATTTGCTCTTCTCAACAGGCTCTGGTTGTGGTAGGCTGAGAGTAAAGGTATAACATATGAAGGCAAATATGGCTTATATTTTAGGAATTTCCATGATTTTTATGGATTGCATTGATGAGAAATGCATTTGCAAACTCTGAACTGCCGGTAACATTTTTGTTGTGGGATATACTTTGAGTAATTCCTTTGCAAAAAGGATAGCCATATTTTCATTAGAAATGAAAAGCTGTTCTGGAAGACCAATGCTTCTAAATGAATGGTATTTCGATAAATAAAGGCGCTGTAAATTCAACATACTGGTTCTCCAATTCATCATCCTATAAGCTAAAATATATCAGTTCAATTCCCAGCCATGCGGTCCCCTTATACTTAATTATAAATGGCCTGCCACTTATCAAATCATTCTCTGTGTACTGCACAATCCTCACCCTTAATTGCACAAATATTTTATTTTTGGAACAACACAGCTCAGCAACAAGCTTCATTTTTCTTTTCATGACTCAGTCTCTATTAAAGCACACCATTTATAAAAGCTCTGGGCGCATGGAGAGAAAATTAGTTGCTCCTCAGCGGCTAACAGTTTTTAGCTAATCACAATGCAGCTCCACATCACTCCTAGCAGAGCAGTGATTAAAACTGCGCCTGCAACAAAGCAACATTGTACACAGCGATGACGTGCTCCAGTCAGAAACGTCTCCCCTCTTGTTGTGATTGGTATTCCCCAGATGTTTGCCTTTGAGCCTGGCAGGAGAGGCTTTGTGGCTGCAAGTCAAGTCTCAAACTTGAGCAGCTCCACTGTGTATTCTCATAATTTACACTCTGTGATGGCTTATGGACAGTTATGTACTTATGTGCTTGGTTTCATAGCCACCACTTCAAACTATGGGTCTGATTCTGTCTTCATGGAGTTAGTGGTAAATGCTTCCCAATTCCAGCACTAGCAGAAGGATGGCCCAGAAGAGAAAACCATCTCTCAAAGCAAACAACCCAATATAAAAGAACAATTTGGTCTAAAAACAATGAAAAAATGCCTAAAGTCTTACTTACTAGGAAGTCTTCTTCACAGTACACCTTGCCATTGACATTGTAGAACGCTTTTCCTCGTAGTCTTCTCCCTGTTAAAATATTGTACCATCAGAATTCTGTACTTTGTTCCGAAAGCCAGTCGTTCAGGATGCCAAATAAAAAGCACACCCTGCTGCGCACGTTAGTGAGGCCAGTTCCTGGCTTCTCTCCTCCCTGGAGAGTCCATCCATGGGTGAGGATTAGGCTCTAGTCTCCATCCTGCATTAACAAACTCCTTATCAACTAAACATTGCCTGTAAGCACAAGTAATGGAACCCAGCTCATACCAGTTCCTGGAAAATTTGAAATCTAAAACCAAAGAAGATAATTCTGGAGGAAAGGCTCATATGTAAATTCAGACAATTTTCTTAGCTGGTGAAATTACACCTAGCACACATCCATTGGAATCAACATCAGTGATGCATTCATCTCTGAAGGACCACAAACACGGAATACAGCATATGGATGCTCCTGTCACCTTTAAAAGTATTAATACATTAATCAATGTCACAACAACTGCACCCAGAGCTACCTGTGATACTGAGGCAATACCAGGCACATATGCTGGAGAGAAGGACAGCAGGTCACACTGAAAATAAGAGATTTCATTTTCAAGTTTGAGCATTTGCCATTTCATTAAAGCTTGCTGAACTCTATTGACAAAGCCTGTGATCATCATGAACTGATGGCTCCCTTTGCAGTTAGAAGAAATACACAACAGATTCCAGAGTCCCAACAAAAAGGGTTTAAAAAGGGAGCTCAGAAACCACCAAGCCCAATCAGATTTTAGATACCACAGATCGGATCTCTGCCTTATACCAGAGCTGCTACATTGAAGGCAAGGAGATTTTATCAGTGTAAAACCAGTGAGCGAGGATGGAAACGAGAATAATCCTGACTCACCTCATTTCCACTTTATATCAGGGTCCCAGTGGCCAAACCTCCCAAATATTTGGGTGCTCTCACAAGCCATTTGCAGCCTTGGCAAGCAGATGGCATGGTGCCTACTGTGGGCTGCATACTGGCTGCTGATGGCAATGCACAGCAACGATACCATCAGGGACACAGAGCAATGTAAAGGGCAAAAGACTCTGTACTTACAGGTCAACAGACAACCTGTCCCAGGTCACTGATGAAGCTTTTATTCCACAGAACAAGCTTGGACTTCTCCAAGACAGAGTAGCTGCACGGTAAACACCGCCTATCTGCGGAGGGTTCAACTCTCAGGGCCAGCAAGCTGAGCCAGTTGGCCGAGCACAGAGGGGCAGAAGTGCTCTCCATGGTTTCCATAAACAACGTTGAGGAAAATATGATTAATTTTCAGTGTTTAAAAGTGCCTTTTACACGTTGCCACTGTGATCTGATCCTGGGAAACAGTGTGTGGCACAAAAAAGTTGGGATCTGGGCTGATGCTTTTGGGAAATCACATGCTGCATGTGGTTGTCTGGCGGTTTTACTGTCGTGGCAGAGGGAAATGCTTCTTTTGTGTGCACATTCTTGGGCTGTCGATCTCACAGGCTGCTGTCTCCATACTGCTGGTAGGTGGAGTCAGCTCTTGTTTGTCTTTCCAGCTGCCTGGTAGCTCTGGTGGGGACCAGGAGCCCGGTGGTGCAGGCAATGCTCTGAGACTGTCAATCTTCTCTGAGACTCTGAGGTAAAACCGGCCCATTCCATGTGTCACAGAAACAAGACACGGGGCCGGGACAGCTCTCAGGGGATCATGGGGCCTCCCTAGGCTGGCACAGGAGCAACCACCTCTAGATCTCCATGCTGCTTATCCAGCTGTTCTTAAACCTTTCCACTGAAAGATCTGCCACTGCCCTTCCTAGCTCACTCTTGGTCTTAACTGCACTTCCAGCGAGAAAGTACAGGCTTTTTTTTCTTAATATCTAACTGCAGTTGTCAAGGATGTAGTAAGTATCTTTACACCCTTCCCCTATGCAGATGCTGAAGAAGCCGTTCCCCACTTGACTGACACATCTTCCAGCTCACGACTCTCTGGGCAGAGCCCTTTACAGAACTATAAATATGCTTCAGGTGACCTTCACGTGCTGGTCCCTGTGAGGACCTGCTCAAAGTTAAACCTAGGTGCACCACCAGCAGTGTGCTGGTGAAGGGAGGACATGGTCTCCTGTCACATCCGTGACACCCCCTCCCAGCACCTTCCCTCTTGTCTTGGCCGTCACCGCCATCACGCCCCAAACCCTCCCCTACAGCCTCACCCGTGCGCTCGCAGCAGAGCCTGCTGCTGTGTGGAAACCTCCGGACACCCGCAGCACCGTCCCTCCAGCCAGTCGCGACCCGGCCCCAGTGCTGGCCAGGACGTGGGTGCACCACGCACCACGGCAGGGACTGCAGTGGCCCCTCGGAGTGACTGCAGTCATAGCAGCAGAGGAGCCTTATGGCTTCCAGGGCCCTCAGCCACCCCCTGTGGTGAGTACGTGCCTCCACCATGAAAACACCATGGTACTTTTGAAATCACCCCTTGCAAACAAAAATATTATAATTTTTGTGCTGATGTGAAAGCTTTGGCTTCATTTCCATCTTTAATTGCTTGCTAAGGCTCTGCATTGCCTCACAGACCATCCTCCTGGCACCTTAACCTCAGGTGCCAGTGCCACCTGGGCAGGACAAACCAGGCCCACCAAGAGTCTCTCAGGTCTGCCCAACGCCATTCACTTGTGTGGTGGTGGTGGCACCTCAGCGTGCCCCTGAGCTCATGCCAGCTGCCGGGAGTCACGTCCCCTGTGGAGGTGTGGAGGCCCAGCAGGCACAGAACCGGGCAAGGGGACACTTGGCCAGGGAAGAAATCTGCTCCCAGAAAAGAAAACAAGAACTACTGTCCTCTGCCCTGATGCCTTTACCCAACCAGAAATGAAGGAGCTAATAGTAAAATAATGTCAAAGGAAGGGAAGGAAGAAAAGGAAAGAGGCCAGAATGGCTTTTTAAAGGACATCTTGGCTCTGCCGACCTGGCCAGGATACACAACTTGCCTTCAGATGGTGGAAATGAAGTGGCCACACCCAGGCCACAGACTGGTCTTTGATGTGCTGATGCAGCACTTCCACCTTGCCCACACACACTGCCTTCACAGGTGCAGAGCTGGGGCATTTGCTTCAGGTGGTGAAGCTCTGGCCATCACCCTCACCACACATCCATTATGGTTAGAAGCAGCAGAGATAATTAGGGACAAATTGTGAACTCTGTTGCTGGAAGGATCTCTGCAGGAAAGGAATGCCCTCAGCAAGGGCAGGCGTCAGCATCTCCTGAGGCACGGCAGAAGGTGCATAAGGACCCGTACATCCTGCTTCATGTCCCAGTGCACAGACCCTGGCAGTGCTCAGGTGGATAGAAGGACCAGGTCCTTCTGTTTCCTTAGCACAGCACCCTGGCAGAAGTCAATCTGGTCGGAGTCTTCCCTGAACAGGATAGAGTAGGAAGCCTAGGACCCAAAGCAAACACGGCAAAAAGGATGTTTTGGACTGGCTCTCAGTGATGCTTGTGTTATCAAACATGTTTGGCAGCTGTGACATGAAACAACCTCACTTCACCCATGCACAGCAAAGCTGCAAGTCCCTGCCTCAGCCACTGCACAGCTTGCGAGCCACTGCTCACTGATTCCACACAGCTCCGTGAATCCAACCTGCCAAACACAGACACCCAGGCTCCCTTTCCGTACAGCTGATGTGGTAAAAAAAGTCTGTTTTATACAACACGCACAGAGCAGCACCTTTCAAAACTGTGGAAAAAAAAAACATTTTCCCCATTTTCCAGCCAAAAAAACCAAGCTGCCTATTAGGGAACTGACTTGCCTAAACTCATAAAGCAAGCAAGTAGCTTACTCACATGATAATTACTATTATTAGCAATAATTAATATGATTGACAGGCCTGTTGCCTTAGAGGAATTTCATTCAGGGATAGTACAATAATTATCTCATAAGCAAGAAGCAGCAAGTTATCACACAAACAGCGCGGGCTGCACTATTTTGGCTTCTATCTGCTGCATTTTAGAAATAAAGGCAAAAACATGTGTCCCATTTGCCCCCCAGAAGCATTTCCCAAATGACAGCATTGCACACAGTCAAACATCAAGCTCTGAGAGCGCCTGGGCATGGTGAACACTGTGATCGACAGCAAAGTGCTAGCAATCGCAAGCAGGAAGACACAAAGGCAGAGGAGACGCAGCTTTGCCACCTCCCGGCGCAGCGCTGTGCGGACCAGCTGATCGGGCCGGGGAAGCCGTGCGCCAGGGGGTGCAAGGCCTCGTAGGCTGGGACGCTGCCTGAGCTCGATCAGCCAGGCAATGCGGCTTCGTTTGTCGAGGTACTTGAGTAACTCCCGTGCCTGCACGGCACTAGCCTGTTCCATATAGCTGTAACCTCTTATTGACAATCAGGCTGAGATTAAAACTTTAAAAAAAATGAGCCAACTGAGTCAAGTGCCTGGCCAGCTAGACAAAGTAAAGTCATCCTGCCCACTGACACAAAGAACCTGCTGCTTGGTTTTCCTTTGAATGACTGAGTACAGCCAAGTCCAGGTTACTATTTGCTTTCATAATATTGAAACAAAAGTCAGAGTTTCTAACAAAACTTGAAGCAACTTGCAGATAGCTCATTATAATAATAATGAGCGCTTATAATGAGCAGCCTAGCAGAGAGTTCACAAGTACGGGGTTTCACAAACACTGTGCTTCTTTACTCTTTTAGCTGGATACCCACCTTGGCACATCTGCCCTGTCAGACCAGTTTTCAGCAGTAGCAGGGAAGAGGCTCAGTTTCATACCCGACCAGAGCAGCAGCAGGTCGGCCAAGACCGCGCAGGGGGACCATACAGGTCCAAAGACGGGGCAGAACGCCGTCCAGCCTGCAGCCCAGGCGCAGACACGTAACATCAGCTCTTACAGGGAAGCTCTTTTTTCCATGTGCTCTTTAGCCTTCTTTACTGTAGAAAACAAAGCTTGTGCAGTCAAAGTGACACTGTATGCTCACCTACTAACTTTTAAACTGACACCAACATGTTGATGAGGTAGAAAGCTCCAGGATAATGAGGTTCCACCACATTAGGCAGAAGGCAGAGACCTTTTCCAGTGAAGAATGACGCATTTCATGTAGATACTCTAGTATTTAGTAAAAAAGTAAGCTAGAAATGACTCTGTCCCAAGGAATGATCACAACTGGTGTTTGCAACCGGGACAACAAATATCCAAAAGAAAGCAGTCTTTTGGGAATTTTCTTTTAATATATAAAATCAGAATCAGCTCTACATTTTAACACAGATTTTCACATTTAACCAGTTTGTGAGTTTCTGATATTTAGATGTGTCTAATAATTACTTCCTGCACAATTTTTATGTCCTATGTGTTGCAAACTAAAAGGAAAGAACAGGAGAACTGTCGCTTTAGCAAAAGACTCAACGCAAAGATTGGGCTTGCAAAAGGAAAAATGACCCACAGTTGACACATGCTGTCCACAACTATTCCCTCCAGTCTCCACAACACTTTGCTGGGTGGTGAAAACACACCAGCCAGGAAGCCAAGATGGGGTAAAACTTTTTCCAACAGTTTCAAAAGCTGCTCCAGGCCCTCATGGAACAAAATGTGAATCAGACGGGGTTTTACAGTCTCAAGTAGAAGCTCCGAGTGCTGAAAATCTCCTGTCCCTTCCCCAGCAGCACTGCAAGCATCTTCAAAGCCCTTCTGGCCGCTGGTAGCAGTGGGGGATTTGCCTATGGGGAGGTGAGTTTATCAAATCACAGCCTTCAGTGGTAGATCTCCAGCTTCACACAGGATGATGCAAGCGAATCAGCGGCTGACCCCCCCACTCTCCTTTGTAAAACAAGAGATAGCAATGTCTCACTGTCACAGCATGGTTATTAGACCTAATTACTGTTTGCAGCATGCTTTGAAGTTGAAAAGTGCCAAGCATTATTATAATATTTTAAGTACTTTGATGATTAAAAACATGCAACTGTTGGGTAATAATCATGATTTACTAGTATTGTAGTGTAAGCAAGTTCATGTGAGAAGCCTGCATTGTCTCAGTGGCTGACGCTACTTAAAAACAAACAGCTCCCCTCTGACATAATGGGAATGCTGCAGCAGCCTCAGCCTCGCCTCCCAGATAATGCCCGGCGCATCCCTGAGACTACCCGCGTGCTGAAAAAATACATCAGCATACTTCCTCACCAGCAGGATCTAAGTCACGGTATTTTAGATACATGTGCCTCTTGTAACTTCATGCTGGAAGGTTTCAGCATTAGACAGAGGGAACAAAGCACGAGATGACTAATAATATCCTTTTTATTTCTCATGTTACAGCTATATGGAACAAGAGGCCTGTATTTTACTCAGAAAATGTAATTAAAACCTCCTAGTATGGAGTGCAATCGAAGAGTTCAGCTGTATTGCTGCTAAAGATAAGACAACTTCCTTCGTTAAAGCAGAGCTGATTAAAAGCCTGAACAGCCAAAACTATCGCCACAGAGTATTATTTGAGTACCTGCCATTCCTGTTTGTTGCAGACATGCCTGGGTAGGTCTGACCACACACGAGCACAGACCTCGCCTCCGCCGCTGCTTCTCCCATGGGGGCACGGCTCCCCCGGGGCCCCCGCGCAGGCAGCAAGGGATGGCTGTGCAAGAGCAGGCGGGATGGCGGGCACTGCCCTGCTGCGGCACCGCTCCTCCAGCTGCGGGCACGGCAGCGGCACTGAGGCCGTGCTCGAGTCCCTGGCACAGCCCAGCGCTGCTCCACTCGGTGAGAATTTCGACACTCTCAAAGTTTTGGTCCACGACTCATGCAGCTTTCTGAGCACGTCAGCCCCTGGCTCTTCATGCCTGACTGACCAGTGAATCGTGCATATCTGTTTTATTTAGCGATGTTAAACATGGACCTAATTGCTTGTTAACAGCTTCAGATGCCATCTCTGCAGCAACTGATGGGACACCAGCATCATTACTTGGTCTCATGTTAGCATCTTAAGCGAGTCTCTCAAAGCGTTCAGACCAAAAGTGAAATGTAAATATACAAGAAGGATTAATACACAACAACATTTGCTCAAATATTTCGCAGCTGCCATAAGAGAGAAGGAAAATTCCTGTGTATTACCCCAGAGCCCCATTCAAGTGAAACCAGACTAGTCGCAAAGTAGCTTAGGCTGAGCAGAAGTTGTGTTCGCTTGCCTGCTGTCATTCTACAACCAGAGCTGCCACTACTTCAGGAAATTTAAACTTTACCAGGCCAGACCTGGTAAAATTTTGTTTTACAAAAGCTCCTGGCGCAGCTCTGGGGCTGCTGTGATTTAGAGCTGTTCTGCAGCGGTCATCCAGGGGGCTGCCCCACTTCCACGCACAGACAGCACCCCGCATGCACCCTTACATCCCACACGCCACCTGTGGGCTGCGGTGGGGCCCATCACCAATCCTGCGCCAGGGCGAGTGGTGCCCAAGCGACCTGTGCTGGGCGCTGCAGACAGCATCACGACAGCACAGGGCACCACAACGGGGACCTCTGACCCTAGCGTTAAACTGAACTCCTGGGTGCAGATGCTGCAGCTTTTCTTGCTCAAAGTATACAACCACTTAGTTTGCGCCTTCTGATAGCATCAGACAGATTCAGATTTCAAAAATGCCAGGTTAAAAATTTAGGTATACATTTTACCAACTGATAAGCAAGGATGAAGATAACTGAAACACTGAAAGGCGAATGCAACATCCAACATCCAATCTGTTCTCTGCAAACCCTGAGGCCAGAACATTACTATGTCTGAAAAGCAGAAGCTAAAATTCAAGTCAGAAGCCGATACTTCAAGAAAAATACCAAGTTTTACAAACAGGGAATATTCATTGAAAATATTAAAAAACAACCACCCATTTCTGTTACATCCCCTACCCAGTTATCACAGGGTAAAACCGATGCTGAATTTCAACCAGGAAAAGTATTTTCTTTCACTAAGTAGAGGACACTCGCCTGCCCAGGAATTAAATATGTGCCAAAAGAAAACAAAAGCTTCCAATACTTGTTATTTATTTGTTATCATTTCTCCTTGACTCACATGTGAGTTTGGGCCTGCAGTTCTCCACCCCTCCCTCTGGTTTATGCCTGCGTATCTGCACAGAGATTTTCTTTACTTGGCGTTTCTGTTACCCCACCTACTTGAAAATGGGGAGCGCCAAGGCTGCTTTAGCCCCTGAGTAATTGTTAGTTACATTTTTCTTCTCAACCTCCTACAGGGGACTTGCACAAAGCCACCAAGCAATGTGAGCATAACCTCTCCGCAAGTAAGGAGAGCCGGGGCCCATGCGATGGCCTGTGCCGGACCCGCAGCCCCTGCAGCAGGGTGCAGAGGCAGTGCAGAATCCCTTTGTACTGGGGAAGGAGCCACCGAGCAGAGCCAAGCTCCAACCCCACGCCCTGCAACTGGGGTGGGTGAAATTTCCATCCCCCACCGGCACTGCCTGGTCCCCTCCTCACAATGCTCAGTTGCTCAGGCTTTGTGAAAGGAGAGGTGAATTTCTAGGGCTTTCAGGGTTCTTAAGATAGAAAAAAAAATCAATGCCAAATTCCTTTGAATAGAAGATACTGCATGTTGGCAGAAGCCACTTTTCACAGACTGCAGCCGTTTGAAATCTGAAACACTAAAAGTGGCTACTGTGGATGTGCTGTATTCTTCTTTTCAAAGCAATCTGGCACACAATTTTGGTCCCCTGTTTCAGGACCCAATCCTGCATTCCTTTCACGCTCAGACTCCCATTGACTTTAAGGAATGCAGGATTGGATCCTAAATGTGTGCTTTACTCACACAATAGCTCCTCATGGTTACGATCTATTGAGAAAGGCACACTTTAAAAACCATTTGGAATTGCAGGCTCATCCACCAGGCCAGAATGCTTGTAAAGATCTTCCATTATTTCAGGAAAAATGCTTGGTGTGTGAATTACACACACACATACATTCACACATTTTTCTGGTTTCAAGCTGCAGGCACAGCTTAGCTTGAGATGCATCAAAATATTTTGAGCTGGCCTGATAGCTAATAAAGAAACCACGTGTAAATTTAGTTTTTGAAAAAAGCAAAACTCCGGGGAAAAAGAAAACACTAAAGCAAACATATAAGCAGCTGAATCTTTAGGACAGTTTTTCAGAGAACATTTGTGAAAGCCTTTAAAAGACCTGCACTGGCTAAGACAAAACAGAGTCTTGCACTGTTATTTTTGAGGATGCTGTATATTGAGTTACAAGGCTATTACGATGCAAATCTCAAATGTACAAGCTTTTTACTTGGCCATAAACACAAAACAGTATACATTGTCCTTTCAGAAGAAAAGGTTTGCTGCTAAAATAGCAGAAGCCCTACGTAAATAACCAACATTCTTTCTGACTGAGGTCACTGACTTGGCCTATTCAATTCCGGGCTAGTCTGGGATTTGACAATCTAAGCAGGGGAGAGGCCCTTTCCTTTTTTTCAAAAGAATGCTGGGATTTTATTTGAAATTTAAACTCTTGCAAACAAAAGGTGGCATCGTATGCTAGAGGCCTATGAAGGTGGAGTACAGGATGTGTATTGTTTTCTCCCTTTACATAGATTCTTTCAGGAAAGAGTATTCAGAGTCTGTGAAGAAATTCTAATCAAATATTATCATCAGGTAGGCAGAAATAGTAAGATATGAACAAACAGTTTTAAAAGATTAGGAGATTTACTTCTTAAAAATATGGATCCAGGGTAAATATAGAAATATTTGTGGGATAATTTAAAATAATGTATTTTAAAAAATCGTAACTGAAAATTCCTCCACAGCTTAAGTTCCTGTACTATCTCTTATTTGTATGATAAAAAAGAACTTCTCGGTGTAAATCAACCGTGGCTGCAAAGTAGCATTCATTCCCAGTCTCCGTCTCAAGCTGATCTGTCCCGAAGAGGCAGAAGGCAGGTAGCAGTTTCTCCTCCTGGCTCCACTCACAGAAGTACTCCCTCGTATAAAACTCCTGTGCTGCTAACCAGGCTCTGCGCTGCCTGCCGCAGACAGCTATGCTAAGCTGCCTTTGCAGCTGGTGTAAACTGTCACAGCATCACTGAGTTCATCACGATTTATACAAGCTGTAGACCTGCCCCAAGGTACTATCTTCACCAGAAAAAATGTCTGTCTTTGCTATGCACTAGCTAACATGTGGTAAAATCCAGATGAAAACAAAGCAGTTTATCATTTTGACATGTTTGTAGCTCAAGGTAAACTCTAGACTCTCCTCTGCAGTTTACCTTAACCCGCCATGATGTCAAAATGAAAAACTTCATTGCCTTCTCTCGGATTTCGCCTCATGTCAGCTAGCACACTGAAGAAAACACCTTTCTATCCAGAAAGCACGCCTGTGCAACCAAGAAGCCTCGCATTTTTGCACTAGGTTGGTAACGTATCTTGCTCTGACCACCACGCAGCGTTCATCGCCACCAAGGTCAGCAAGCCCGGCACAGGGTGGAGAGGATGTGGACGGTACGTTTCTGCCCCAGCCTAGCTGCATGACTTAAACTGTCAGTCTCCAGCAGGATTATGTAGATAGATAGCTAACATCTTTTGTTACCTTGCTGGAAAACTCCACCTTTCTTGGCAGGGTATCCACAATCTCTGTGCCATGTTTACTCTACTGTGGAATTCTCTCTTCCTTTCTTTCTCCTCCTACTCTTCTGTCAGGTTATTTAACCAAAAGGTTACTTAATGCTGCAGGGACTAGAAGATCTCTGACCTTTGGTACTTGGGCAAAGCTTTCCTGTGCAGACCATATTATAAACTTCACAGATACTTTCAAGCTTCCATATAATTTGCAAAAGTTAAAATTTGGCAGATGTTTCCTTTCTTTCCTCACTTATGTATTTATTCTATCCCATACCACCCATCAATTCCAGGGTTAAGGCATAAATTATTTCCATGGAGCTCTGACAGATGAACTCACGTTTAAAACGAGATTGTAAAAATGTAAGCCAAGCATGTATTTAAAAACAGAAATGCAACAGCCTGCACTGATCTAATAGCTATTTTTGGCCTATATATTAACAGATATATTAACATATATTTCTTCACAAGCTAGCAAGCAGACACACTAACAGGGAAATGTAAAATAAAGCTCCAAATGTAGATGAATTAGGATTTTTTTTAAGAGCTGGGTTCACAAATGCAAATAACATCAAAAACAGTTGTAAAGTAACACAGATCACTGGGTAAAAGCCATGAGAGGCCTTCCCACCACTCACCAATCTGGAAGGGAAAGGGGTGTAGCTCTTCCCCCAAGGTAGCTTCCACTGTGGGAAGCTTTCATAGCTCCATCACAGACCCAGCTTGTTATCAACAAAGAATTCAATTTTTCCAGCTGCTGCCTGTGAGCTGGGACTTAAAAAGAGTACTTGTCTTATCATACTATCCCAGGGGTCCCAGTGTCAGCCCATTCTGTGGCAAAATACATCCATCACCAAACTGCAGTCTATTCCAGCCCAAGTCTTCCCAACTCTGCAGGACACAACCTTCCCGAGCAGCCCTGCTAGCTGTTACCCATGGAACGTGGTGGGTGGTTTTTATTTAAGCTCCGCTAAGAACCACCACAATGGCAGCAGCAAGGATCCATCCAGCACGGCATCCTGTCTCCAACTCTGGCCAAGAGTGGAAGCTAAATGGGAAAGAGCATTAGGAACAGGGCTCACGCAGGCTGATGTGTTCCCAAGAATAACCTCTCAGCTTCCAACAACCAGCACTTAAGGCCTTCCTGCACCGCGGGTTGCATCAGAACTATTATGTTTAATAGCCTCGCTGGACCAATCCTTCTTTAATTTGTCTAATTCCTCTATGAGCTCATTTATACTTCTGGCCTCCACGCTGTCCCTATGGCAGTGAGTTCCACAATTTCATTATGCATTGTATGAAGTGTTCCCTTTTGTTTGTTTTAAACCTCTGCTGATCTCAGCTTCTGTTGCTTCCTACAGAATGAGGCAGCCTCTACAGCCATCACCACCAGACTAGAGAACAGCATTGTAAATCAAAGCCTGACACTTCAATCTTGAACTGCACCCAGCAATGAATAAGGTACAGGCCCACAGACACAGCAGGTATTTTTATCTAGGAGCTTTCTGACACTCCGCTAAGGTCCTTGTTGTACAACACAGAAGTGGACACCTACACGTGGAACTGATAGTCCCTGACTCAAAAACTTCTCGCTCTGTGCGTGAGCTCCCTATGGGAGATGTGACTAAGCCACCAAGTTCTGCACTGCCTGAAGTTAAGGAACAGTCTTCATGAAGAGTGAACTGCTATACTCCACTCCAGAGATAATTTCTACGGGAATACATCCAAAAGGACAAGCCACTGTATTCCAGTAAAACTAAAGTTAAAATACTAATAATGAAAATAATAATAAAAAAAGGCATTTAGTCCCTGCTGCTATCTGGACATTGAGGGCAGGAATCCACCAGAGAGAGACCTGACAAACTTAACTAGCAGAAGTTAGGTAAATGCTTTGAACTGAGGGCACTGCAGACCCCTCAGCATTGCCACCAGCTCTTCCTTGCAAGTCATTATTCCCTTTTTCTTTCAAGTTCAGCCTCAACTAAAAATCATGGCTTAGTCTGGCTCTGAAGCAGATGATCGGAAATCTGATCAAGAGCTGGTACAGTGAAACAAGTCAGACTGCCAATGTCACCTCTGCGCAGAGCGAGCTGCTGCATCACCTTCTCTCCTAATACTTCATACATAAAAGTATGCTGAACACAAGGAGTGGACACAGCCCAATCCTGTGGCAACATGCAAGAGTGCCTCAAGGGAGATGAGCAATTTCCCTAAACTATCTTCTGAGTTGTCTCAGAGAAACAAGAATGGATTTGCACAGGAACAGTTTACTTTCTTCCTCCCAGTAGCATCGTATGCGTCAGCACCTCACTGCGAGTAGCATCAAAGGGTGCTGCTGCTGAACTTAACCATGGTGGTAGTGCTGGACTTGAGTCACATCCAGAAAGTGTTGAGCAGCCAACACCAGTGGCACTCGTGCATTTGTGAAATGAAGCTCACAATGCCCAAATTCTCATTCCGAGATAAATCTTTGCAATAACATGAGATTGTTGAGATCCACAGTGCCTAGAGATGGCATCTTGAGCAACAAGCTTAAGCTCTTTTTTTCATGTGATAATGGAAGTTCATCATCTGGAAAAGGGAGATGACATTTTCATTCTAAGCGCCAAAAGTGCTAAGAAAGCTAAGACGGTGAGGTAAAATCTAAATATTCTCAGGATGGCAAAGCATTAAAACGTCCTGCCTGTTTTGAAGCACAGTCTTTGGGTTTAGATTACTTAACGGGAAGTTTGAAAGAACTGAACACAGAGACGACTCTTCTCTTGTTCACGCTAGCGAATGATTATACCGATATTAATAATGTTACTCTAGATTTATTCTGTGTAACTTCAAGCAAACCTTGCTAGCATCTTAGATGTGTTTTGGTGATATTCTAGTATACTTTGCTGTCGATAAAATACAACTGAAAATTATAATTGTACTGAATTACTGAAATGAATTGGGGCTTGCTCAGCCAATTCAAAACATAATCAGAAAACAGCCCTCCCAAATGGCCTGTCCTTGACATTTTGTGGCAGACTGACCACAGCTTCCTGCACAGGGCCACATTAAAACTAAAAGCACAAGCAGATTCCAAGACAGAGAGCTGAATAGGTAGGACTCCTGATAGTACACTTACTTCTTCTGGAACTCAGGTACAATAAAGATATTGTTCCTTTAATGCTTAGCTTTCCTTTTAAGAAGCATGTGAGATTTCAGCCAATTCTCTCCAATGATTAGTTCAGGATGAATGTACTTAACTCAGGATTCAGCTGGAAAGAGCCCAAGTAGATGCAATCAATTTTCCACTAAATCCACTTCCTTCCCCGCTTCCCTACCCAGCATGAGACATCAGCTTGCCACTACAGCCAGTGGTGACTAAGACAATGAAAACCTCTACCTTCAGCCATGCTTATATCAAACTTAGTTATTCCCTCTTTTGATTTTCCCTGGTTTTCTGTTTTCTCATATCCCATTCACTAGCCCAAACTTTGGGTGGAAAAGCAGCTATACAGCAAACCACAAACACCAAATGCATTGGTTGCTATAAACCCCAAGTTAACCATTCAAAACTGTACTGATAAATGACAACTTTCCCCTTTGCACATTGTTTACCCCAAGGTTTTAATGTGCCGGTTGTGTATGCCTGCACCTGCCAGCACCTAAGCTGTGCCATCTCTGTGCCTAACACCAAATTATCTTCACCATCATCATGTACACACCACAGTACTTCTGAGATGTTAGCCACTGGCCACTTTACTTGAGCCAGCCCCAAGCACCACTGCCTAAAAAAGAACAATTGTAACAATAGGGTTAATTTGCTACTAGAATTTAACAAAGGTAATAAAAAAATAACATCTTTTCCTTTTTCAAAATCAAGGCTTAGAAAACACAAACTCTGGCTCTCACCTACATGCCAATCTCATTTCCCCAAGTGTATAAATTCTCCTTTGTTAAATTATGCATGGAAACAGCGAAACAAGTCCCGGTGGTTGTGTATTGTTTAGGCTGTCTTCCTCTAGAACAGCGGTGTCCCCACTTTTTTGATCGTGCTCCCCTATCAGTAAAAATTTTTTGACCATGCACACCTAATACCCGTATACTTGTTCATAAATTATATACAAGGGCTAAGGAAGTTCTACGATTTTCCTCCTGCAGCCCAATGGATCATCTTGTGCATCCCCTGGGACGCATGCACCCTACTTTGGAGTCTACCACTCTGGAAACCACTGGCTTGTTAATACTGATCCAGCAAATTGTTTCCATAGGTCTGAATTTACACTGCTGTGGTTCCTAACGTCAGGAATCCTCTGACTCATTCCAAGCTATTTGCATTATTTCCAGGAAGAGTTTTGCAGGGACCACATTTGGAGAAACAATAGGGTAGAGTACCCAGGCAGCCAGCAAGGTAACTGAGGTCCTATGACAGTATCCAGCTTCATATTAGGAACATGCCATACCTGTGATCTAAAATACACAGATAGACAACCATTTAGACGCAGCAGCCAGTAATCAAAACTGATTGCTAAATCCATCCATGGTTTTAAACAGGTATTAAACAGATGCCTCTAACTCTGCACAGGTACAATTAAAGAGCTGGCAGACCTCCTGTTAGCAGCCACATTCCTCATGCATGCAAGCACTGAGTCACCTACACCAAGCCAGCCAGCTGTGCTGGCAGAAGCCAGTAGTAACTGGTGATTTTATTTCTTCTTACAGGAGATACTTTAAAGGTTTCTATCCTCAACTTCTTTGCCTATTTCTTGCCTAGCTCATCATTCACTTTTATCTTTATTATTCTGAACACGGCACAAGATCACAGGAGTGTGGCAAACTGAGAGTCGAGGCTTGATAGTTTTAGGCAAGAAAAATCAGCTTAAGGGCTAGGGTGGGAGGGAAGGGAGAGAGAGGCAAGCCTCAGGAGGGAACCAGAGCAGGGAGCACCGCGGGAGGCAGTCCCTGCAGGAGGAAGGCAGGGCACCGGATCTGTGGGACTTGAAACCTGTTCTCATGAGCCTGCTGCTAACACCATGAGGCAGTGAGTACTCTTGGGGGACTTGGAAATGATTTCACAAGGCCCCAGTAACCTCACAAACAACCAAGTTTACCACGGGGTTTGAACGCATCTCAGAGGCCACGACTCCGTCAACAGCCTCTCCTACGCCCTCCTCTCCCAGCACGCTGCTCCCAAATTGCATGAGGCTACAAAAGAGCTTGCAAAACCGCTCAATAGAAAATGCTTTGCAAGCATAAACAATGCTTACTACCTGTGGTAGGCTTCCACTTCTCTTCAGTCCCATCACGCAAATTAAAATTTAATTGCAAACATACTGAGCTACATCTTCACCTGTTACTCTGCTTTGTGGGACATGGCACAGAGAGGCAGGAACAGTCTTTGCCATTTCAGCTTGGAGGGCTGAAATGCTGAAGCACCTGAGCCTCCACTGGCCCAGAACAGCAGCAGCAGATTACTCTTGCCCAGGACCACAGGCCACAGACCTGTTCCTTGACCGCTAGGCAGCCACGGGAAGAGGAGGACCAGGTATCCAGCAAATGTTCAATGTCATTCCCCAAGGAACCCATCCTCACTTCTTGCACGCCCAGAGCCTGCTGGGACACTTGAGGCAGGACTACACCCCAAACTATTTCATTTCCACTTTCTCCACTGCTTTAAGAAAATAATTCTCCTCGATTTACTTGAATTTTGAGTCAGGAGAGCTAGTAAACTCTCATGAGAGAGGGTATTTTCAAGAGAAGATGACTGTCTTCAGGGACAGCACAGAGCATTGATACAGCGGGCATTGGGCACAGCCAGACTGCTTTCATCCCCAGCAGCCCAGCACCAGTTTCTAGACGCGCACTGATACTGCAGCGTATCGCATCATCTCTGCTGGCTGCCAAAGCGCACTGGCTGCACTCGATCAGATAGTGGTCCTGTGAACTGCCAAATGGAGTCAATAATCCTATAAATGGAGGAGTACTGAATGCAGACTGGATGTTGGCCATGAGGGAGGCCATCGTAGGGTTCTGATCCAGGTTTGTTTTTAGAAAGTAGTTACTGTACCTAATTCAACACTGTGGGATTGAGTTCACAAGCATGAAGATTTCTTATTTTGGGGCTAGTTCAACACAGGGCACCCACACAGAGGCTTCAGTTTACTAAAGTGAGAGTTTCTCAGTAAAACCATAAATTAATTCCTTACTATTTCTGGCATCGTGTTCATAATTAAAATTACTTGCTTTTTACACAAGGACAGGGAACAGGCTCACCTAGGGAGAACCACACTGTAAAGCTGTTAGTGTCAGTGTGAGTGGAGCAGGCTCCTGCTGCTCAGCGAAGAGCTAATCTGCTCCCCACAACATCAAAGGTACCCTGACAGTAACCGAAACTGGATTTAGCTATGAATGATGATAAATCTAAAAAGTCCCAGTAGAAGTTCCACTCAAAGGCAGGATTTTCAGGAAATGAGATATTTATTGGAAGGGGAAAAATGCTTTCTGGGTAAGATCAAATTTACTGAGTTTTTTCCTGCTCTGTGTTTTGAGAGAGAAGCAGAGAAGAAACCCTACCTGGGTTATAACGAAGCTATAGTTTCCTGAGAAGTCTAAGGATGGGAGGCAATATCCACCACTGATAAGTAACTCTGGAAAGTGACCTAGAGAAGTCAATTTACCAGAACCAAGCTGGTCATTTTGTAACAGTAAGTTTATAAGCAAGCAAAACATTCAGCTCATGTCAAATACCAGGGGTCACTGAAGCACTTTCCTTGGTGCTCAAGGACAGCCCACTGCAGCTATAATCAGCCAATCCTCCTGAGTCCCGTCATTTAAATGAGAAAAAATTTATGGTCGTTTATGTAGGCTTTGGGCCAAGCCCGTTTCTCTGATAAGCTTCTCTGGTGCATTTGTGTCTCACATCCGATTTAGAGAGTCCTCTGGATACTGGAAGCCGCATTCCTTGGATACTTAAATTAAAAACACAACATCAGGCTTGGACAGAGGAATGGGAACCCATGCACTAAGCACTCTGGGGAATGGTGCTAGGAAAGCAGTCTTTTTAAAATCTTACATTAGTCCATGTATTTAGTGACATATAATCCTCAAAATGCTCCTTCATAAACTGTAAATACACATTATTTGAGCACGTAATTATTTTCAGTAGCACACTGCAACAGCTGTATGGCTTGGCTGCCAGATACTGCGTTTCCTCCAGCAAATACATCTATTTGTGATACAATAATTATTTAACAATGTACATAACTTGTCACTCCTCTGGTACTTCCAACTCAGGATCTCCCATTCTCTTCAAAATATTAATGAAATCAGCACTGTATCACTCACGTGAGATAGGTGAAAAGAATTAGCCACATGGGAAAAGTCAGACTGGCTAAGTGATCTGCCCAAGTTGAGAAGTAG
Organism: Anseranas semipalmata; assembly: GCA_013399115.1. Classification (NCBI taxonomy): domain Eukaryota; kingdom Metazoa; phylum Chordata; class Aves; order Anseriformes; family Anseranatidae; genus Anseranas; species Anseranas semipalmata. The sequence goes on along the minus strand of VXAA01002214.1, from coordinate 229,616 downwards.
TCTATAGTAGAGCGGAATAAAACCCCGTCCTCTGACTCACAGGGCAGATTTACCCCTTCATGACCACCAGCCTATTAATTCTTTCAGCTAAGAATGCCTCTGTCTTTTGTTAATATCCTCTGCCAGAAGGAAGCCTGAAAGACAGAATGCTGAAGTCTTCCCTGTCATTGTATGTTCAGGGACAATAACACCAGGTCTGCTGCTACTGTTTATTTTATAAATGTGAAGACAAACTATACAAACAAAAGATCTTTTATTTTTTGTACATGCCAAGATTCTTCTGGGAAACAGCTTTCCTAGACCCATACGAAGTAAAAGCATTTTTAAAGGTGAAAAGTGGTAGTGGAAACCTTTGATCTGTAAAATTATTTTGTAAGATAAAACCCAGGCTGCTTTCTGGTGTTAAACATCAATGAGTTTTCAAGCCACACAGATGTCTCTCCCTTGAATGAAGTAGTAAACAAGAATTATTATCAAGGATGAGTTGGTAACCTAGCCTGGATAGGAGACGTGGATTAGGTGCAAAGACAGTCCATTGTTAGAGAACACATGAGGATGAAGATAACAGAAGCAGCAAAAACACATTTCCATTTCACACTGCCTCCACTGGCAAGAACTTCATAAAACATTTTACTGACAGATCCTGTCCTTCTGAGGCAGGACTTGCAGGGCAGAAGTGAGAGGTGTGCATGCGGCCAGATGTCCTGCCACCACAGTGCAGTGTCACCAGGAGAGGGGACAGCAAGAAGTCCAAGACTGAAGGCAGAAAACAGGCAACAGGGCTAAGAACAGAACATGATTCAGTTGAAAAAGTACAGGGCAGGTTTGGAAAAGAAGCTCTGTTGGTGAGAAGGGACATAGCAAAGCTTCCGTGGCTGCAAAGTGATACAATCTTGCCTCCTTGGTAAGGGATATGGTGGGCTGCCAACAGTCTGGAGTCTTTAGACACTGGGAACACAGGGATTCAGGAAAAGCATAAAACACGTAACACCAGTCAAAATGGAAAATGATCGGGGTACAGTGAAATTTCAAACAGTGCCAAGGACAAGGGGGCAAACTGACAATTTTCTGGATAAAGAGGTACTGACAAGCAGTTAAATGAAGGTCTTTACCAAAGAAATTTATTATGCTCAGTTGAAATGAAGAACAAAAGATGCCCACACAGAAATAATCAAGTCTGAATTCTCCAGTTGTAGAGCAGGCACATGCCAGAGCAAACATAGGCAGAGCAAAAGAAGAACTAATCAAGGAAGACAGAAAGCTGGCTTCCCCTTCACAGAAACTGCATGCGAGAAAAACTGAAGTCTAATTCTTCCAGGACACCAGGAAAAGGAATCAGCTAATGGTGGCCCACAGAGCACACCTCGAGTTGGCCCCGAGCAGTCATGGTGAGGTCCCCACATCCAAAGGACAGGACAGAGGAACAAGAGATTCAGTCAAATAATAAGAGAATATCCAGGAGACACACATTTAGAGGGGAGGCCAAACACATGAACGTGGCCATGTTTGTGTACATGGACAGGTTTGTACACGAGGCCCAGATTTACCGGGACAGGCACCAGAAAGAAACTATCAGCTGTGGGAGGAAGAACCAATTTACTGAGTGCTGAGGTGATGAAGGACAAAACTGATTAACTGGTACATGTGGAAGTAGAGTTCATTTGTTGTTTACAGAATAATAATGATATTAAATTAGAAATCATTTCAGCAAGCTGTAGCCTTCTGGGGCCTGGTCTTCAGATAAATGATTGCTCTGAATACTAAAGTATTCACCCGGTATTTTGCAGAACACATAAGAACAACAAATAGCAAAAACCTAGATCAATAAAATTAAATGAAGCAAACCCCTCAACTGCCCTCATCTGTTTTCTTTTTCACTTTTTTTTCTGCCTATTTTTCCTTTTGTTTTTAGGTGATATTCAAAAGTTTCAGAACCTGGAAACAGGAAGCAGAAACATCTGTTGATAATGTCAGTGATTTCCCTGTGCTCTGTTCTGGATTATCTGGATTTCTTCTCCTTTGAGAGATGAACTCAGCAGCACAAGGGAATCTTTTCTCTTGGAGAAACTGAGATGTTTTCCAAGAAAACATTTTAAATGGGCAGAGGGGAAGGCAAGAGGAGAAAAAAGCAGAATGGAAAGATGGAAAAAATAGCAGAGATGTGGTTTTCTAACACAATCAAGAGCTGCAGATAATAGACTTTGATAAGGAAACAGGGCAATTTTTGCAAATCTTGTTACACTAAACAATAGGTGGCATTCCAAACAAAATTACACAAGTGATTAGGTTCCTTCTAGTATTTACCATAGTTCTTACAAATAAAAAACAGAGGCAGAAACCTTAGAGTTTTTTTTTTTTTTTTTTTTTGGTATTTGTATTTTACATGTTTTCCAGCCCCTGGAAGGATCAGAGACACCGTCTGTGATTGGTTGCATTGGTTCCACATTATTAATACAAAAACATTTTGGAAGGAATACATCTATGGTCAGTCGATCAATGCAGAGAAAAGTTTCCATCAGCAGTTGCCAGGCAACCCCCACCAACTAAAATAACCATCAAATGCCATGCATTTAATGCTGGAATAATTAATAGCAGAATGCAATTAATACCTCTCAAGGAAACAAGCCAGCAGCCAACTATTCATCGCATGCCCTCTTACAATCAGGAAGAGGATGGAAGTGTTTTCCATTTCTCTGCTGGCTAGCTACTCAGAGAAGAGTGATGCTCTGTATTAAGATAACTACAAGCGCACGTGTTTATCTTTGAGTATCTGAGGTATCCCCATGAAAGCAAGGGCCCAGGATTGGGCTCATCAGATGAGTTGCCCTTAAAAAACAGGTCCTACCTTACATTTGAATTAACTTTAATTAAAGTAGTCCCAGAAATGAAAATCTTTCCTGACATAACATCTAGCAGTATCATCTGTAGAAGGGACGCAGTCAAGGGACTGGTCTATTTATCTGAGCTCAAGCACATATATCAGTGCTGTGTCAGACCAAGGCATAGCTGGGACAGAAAGCGATAGAGAGAGCACTGCTAAATACACTCTGGGAAAAAAAAAAAAACACCCCCCAAAAACCCTACACCCACAGCTAAATACATTCTATGTGAAGGAGGGGTTCCTGTGTCATTTCCATCTCACACATTTCTGACAAGCCTTTCCGCATCCTTTCTCATTTTTCTAAAGCCTAGAATACTATCAGATTAACAATGGATCAAGATAAAGGAAATATTTTCCTACCAATTGGTACCCAAAGGTACTTGGGCTCTTACAGGGGCTGGAAGCCAAGTTTGACTTTTAACAACCAGGAGACAAGATTACATTCCTTTGCTAAGACTCATTCATGGTTCAGAGTCTTGCGCAAGGTAAACCCAAACGTCTGAAGCCAGCTGTCATCCCTACGACCCGACTGCCTCTTTTTTTTTTTTTTTTTTATAGCGAGCACCTCCCTTTTGGTGAGTTTTGCATTAATGGGTATGTCTGGGACTGCAGCTACAGACATACCTGAAATAGCTTTTAACTATCCATCTTGATAGGTGTTAAAACTGAAAGCACGGCACTAAGTGCAGGCTGTAACTTATCCCAAAGATGCAGAATGACTCAGGCAAAATTCTGCACTCCTGGAGCAACGTTGAGTTACCTCAATTATACATCTACACAAACCACAGCCTTAACAGCATACACAGCCCCTGAAAGATTATTGCTTTACAAATCCTTTGGTCCTTTTTCTTAACTGAACTCACACCTCTCCAAAGTGCTTAGCTTTCTCCATGAATCATTCCTCAAAATAACTGCCTCACAGAGTATCAAGAGCTACTGCCAGCTCCAGTTATGGCTTGGAAATCACCAAACATTCAGGTGGTCACGAATTCAGTCCAAACACGGGGTCTGAGTCGGGATGAGTAACAATCGCAGTTATGCAAGTTCAGGGCATCCAACTCTCACGCTCCAGGCCATGGGGGTCAGGGAGGAATGTTCCCACATGCACGGCACTGAATCACCCGCCAGCTTGTCTTCCCCTAAGCAGCAGGTATTAGCCAATGGCTCTGGCAGGATTACAGACCAAAAATCCCAAAATTCCAGTCTGCTCTGGTCTGGCAGTATGTGGTTAGAAAACTGCAGAGAAAAGTGTGCAAGGACATTAGCTACCCAGCAGACTTTCACTGCACAGCAATGTACCCCTCGAAGCAATACTCATTAGCTCCTCTGCCTTAAATGTCCTCACTGTATTTTCTTGGTGCTCAGAATAGTTGCATAAAAGAGCGGAAGTCGGATGAACAGATACTGAAGCTACAATTGAGTCACCTAAAATTTGGCCACAAGGTACGGAAGAGTTAAAAGCCAACACACGCATTTGTACCACTGTGATTAGCAACCCTAACATCAGTGGACAAAGTATAGATCTCAGATTTGACACCAAATTTTGTTTTATTCTACATTAACATCCCAGTCACGGAATTTAAGTCTCTGAAGCAAGTATTAACGATGTGAAATTTGGATGCAGTGACTCATGCTAGACTTATAAATATGCTGTGGGGACAGAACAAATATGAACTGAAAACCAAAACGAACCTTCCACTGGGAAGTTCACCGTGCACTTTTTTTTTTTTTTCTAAACTGAGCTCCCTTAAGATGTTCTGTGCCTTACCACCACCAAGAGCAAACAAAGGTTCAACTGGGGAGCAGCAAATACACAAAAGAACATTTCCAGTGTCACAAGGAACTTCTCAGTACAAGCAGGGACACAATCAACCTTCTATTAATACACATTTACATTCAGTAGCACTCAGTAGCCTCAGTGAGAAGGCAGCTGTTGTCTCTGAGACAATCTATGTGTAACGAAAGTTTGCATCTACAACTATGAACTGAATCCCCTTTCACACCAGCTAGAGGGCATGGGCTAATTCACAACTGTGCTTCATACCTTCAGGGCAACAATACCTACAGCTACAGTTGTCCCACCTGGGCCTTTTAAAATGAGCGTGCTGTCAGCCTTCACTGCGACCCTTCTCTTAGAGAGGCTTGTAGCAATGAGTTTTGGGAAGTCTGGACAAAGGCTGGTGCTGATGCAGCAGCAGCACTGCCAGTAATCAGCTGAACTGTGATACCTTTACGAGCTGTCCCTTAAAATGAAAACTGCTGTACACAACCCCCATGAGTACTCCAGTCTAATCAATACCTACTAGGTAAGAAATGAGCTGCATACCTTTGGGATTATACAGTTTGCTTTAGGCTTCTGATTGATCTTGCAGTGATTTCCTGTGCCTTAAAACCAGTGGCAAAAGTGCAAATTAAAGACGAATGGCATGCTCAAACATTTGCCTTCAAGAACAGAATGTGTCCCTGTTTTTCATGGTAAAATACATCTCAGCTTCCAGAGCCCAGAGACTTCAAACCCTTAGCTCTGCAAAGCTCACTCCTTGCATATCTCCTACCACCCTGAAAGTAAAAAGCATCAAACTGGCATTTCCTCAGTGTAGAGATTTATCTTACTGCAGTTTCTACAATCATTGCCACAGGATTAAAATATCCAGCCTAAAAAGATGCCATGGATGGCACTATGATTTGAGCACTGTTGTGCCCCCTGAAACCCAGAGGTGCCTGGCAAGTTATTTTCTGTAACAAGCATCAAACAGATCCTATTAATTCCTCCAACCAATCACCTGCACTTACAGCACGAGTGATCTGGCATTATTGCAATTATCCTTCAAGAAATCCTGTCATACTCTGAAATACTACCAAAAGGAATTAGATTATGAGCTTTTCAGACACATATTTTTCAGCTCTTGTCTTCCATAAGCAGAATTTGCAACTGAACTCCTGCCAAAACTGAAGTTTTACACTTAACAGAAGGGACAATGTATGCTGTTGCCTGAATTCATCTCCGTTATATTTAAGATTCAGCAAAGCATGCTTACATATGAGTAATATAACATTCAAGCACGTCTAAACATTTTGCTGAATCAAGGCCTAAAAGAGGTGTTAGAGCTAAAAGATGATTTGAATTTACATTTAAAAAGCATCCTAGCAAACTTCAGTTGTTTTCTGTAATAGATTGGGGATAAAAATCTACACTGAACTATTTGATCCCAGCAAATGATCCCATTCTCTCCAGGCATTGCGCGATATACAATGACAGGCATCAAAAAGGGCAGCACTGGGGAAAGTGCTGTGTGCTCCCTGGAAGGTGCAGGATTGCCCATTCTGCCATGCACTGCCCTTTTCAACCACAGCACCCTGGTAGATGGCCCTTAGCACCGAAACCAAAGTTAAACTTAAAGAGATGCCTAAGAAAGGACTCTGACTCTGCCAGAATTTCATTCTGAGGGTCTCTTCCCATTTATCTGCATAACTGCACTTGTTTTTGCTGAGCTGAGAATACTCCCTGCCGAGTACCAAAACGAGGCCCTTGGAGGCTCTACTACTCGTTATCACATTTCAGTCTGAGTGGGCTCCAAACCACAGCTTTTCCCAAGGGTTCAAAACATCCTTATTTTAATTGTCGCTTGTTAACTATTGGGCTCTTATCTAAACCAAATGTCTTCAGGTATAGAATTTTTCTTCTTTGGTTACCGACTTACTTTCTAGATCTGTTGCATTCAAAGATACCTGCTGTAGGGTGGTTTGGATCATTCTTCTTATTTAAGAAAAAAAAAAGGAGAAAAAATGCAAACTTGTGGTCTTTATTTCAAATTTTTAAGTATAAATAGGAACTTGCACATAGAAACTGTTTTAGGCAGCCACTAATGTACTCCTCTATTCTTCTGTCAAAGTCATAGACCATGATGGCCAGGAGGATCATTAGTCTGTGGGATAAGACTTCTTGCCTAACAAAGGTCATTAATTATCACCCAGTTACCTGTGTATTGAATCCAAAAGCTTGTCTCAACTTAAGACACTTTCCAAAGGGACATTTGGTCTTAATTTGAAAACACAGAAGAACAGAGAATCTGCCACTTCTTTTGCTGTTTTGTTCCAGCAATTAAACACCCTCATTGTATAAAATATGTCTTTGATTCCCTATTTGAATTGTGTAGTTTCAGCTTCCAGAAGAAATCTGTCTTGCGTTTGTCTCTAGTAAGTATGAAACCACTTTCTAATGCTGTTTCCTGGTAAAGTTGATTACGAGCTCCAGTCAAGTCCTTCCACCCTTTATTATTTCTGATATTGAAAATACACTGGGCTCTCACGTTTATCTTTCCTCCAGCCTTTCATCACCTGCATAACTCCTTACAGATCCTCTCCAGTTTTTCCTCATCTTTTTGAAAGCGAGCATCAAAACTAGAGCACATAACTCTCAGCCAGGTCTCGCCAATGTCACATTCAAGGTAAAATGAGTTCCCTCTCCATAAACTTTAGTACCCTGAGAAGTTCATGTTCAGTTGCTCATACAAGATGTCCAGTAAAGCCTTTTCAGCAGCACACTCCACAACGCGGCTCCCACAGATGTGACCTGCATGCCCCGTTCCCAAGGTCTGGATCTACTGCCTGCACTGCCCCAAGTAAAGCGTGAAGCTGAAGAGTTAATGTAACATCCCCTCTCCGGCTGTGTTCACTTGGATACTATTTAGGAGCTGAGTTGAAAGGCAAAGCTCTGCTTTTGACTCTCAGTTGCATGTAACTGCCCGTATGTTTTGATCAAGTATTTCACCTGCACTTACATTGCACTGCCGCATTAACTGCACAGATACCTTTCCAGTGCCTAACATAAGAAAGGGCCCCCACACATCAGGATTGTATCAGAGGCTGCAGACAGAAGGAAATCCAAGCACTTCTTGCTTGCAAAACATCTGGGCTGATGGTACCTGGGCCATCCAGCCCATGAACATTACATACAGCAAGAAGCTCAGAAGACAACCTGGAGCACTGTTTCCTCATGTGTGCATACGACTGACTCACGGAAAGTTGGGTGAATCATGAAATTTCACCAGCACTGTGGGATGAGGCAAAACTATGCTCTGAAAGGACATGTCTCAAGTTGCCCTCTGTTAGATGTACACTGGCCACACACCTTACCAGGATGCTCACAAAAGCTTGTGCTTTTGGATAATTAACTTGGCATTGTGTTTTCCTGTTAAAATACCTTCCCTAGCCTCACATATCCTTCTGGGGAACAGAGTGACTTGTGTACAGACCTCTGTGGTGACAAACACACATCCCGACAACTTAAAAAAAAAAAAAAAAAGGCTGCCCCCACAGAGGAAGCTGGAATTCACCCATGCAATTAGGCTAGGTTAATGTTGGTGATGAGTGGATAGATATTATCCGATATCATATTTTGTAATCCTCTGCTAAGCAGGATGCTGGAGCACTTTGCTTACTATGGGAGCCAACAAAATAGCTACTCATTCAGTGTCAGGCTTGAACAAAGTCATGAGTGATCCCTGAAGCTTTGAGACAAGTTTATTCTAGAACCTGGTAATGGTCCAGAGCAATTTATAAAGGTCACTGAACTCTACGTTCAGGTTGTAGGTTTCTTTAAACAAATATTTACTTATCTGTACAAATCTCAGGAGAAAAGACAACACCTCTCCTTTCAGAAGTGAACTTCACAATGGTTCTTTTCATTATAAACTTACTTGGTTCTATGCCAAAAATCTTTTACTCTTTTTCTAATCCTTAATTAATCCTTTTATAAACAATTTACACAGCATATTCTGCTCAGAGTAAATCTTTTGCTGTGTATATGCATCACAACAAGATCTTCAATATCCAGGCCAACATTAGGAACCTAAATAAGTGTGTGGATATATCTAGAAAAATTACATGACTCCTGAAAGTGAGCTCTCATACTTCCCTTGAACTTGGTGGGGAATTTGTGAGCACTCAGCACTTTCAAAGAAGACACTGAGAAAGTTTCCAACTTCATTTCACAATGCCCAGCTTAAAGGAAACACTTCTGAAAGTGCTGCCCTGAATTTTCCAAGTCCTGTTAACCGTGGCAAAGCCATGACTTCCCCAAATCACATACAGAGTGCATCACTTTTACATACATTCAGATGAAAAGAGAAACCTGAGAAAAGGTTCTGAGAGCAGCAAGGAGACAATGATTTACCTACAGTTTTCATCTACAGAAGTAAAATATTGTAATAGCTCAAGGTGTTTCAACTTACAATTTCTATTTATTTTATCACATTCAAACATAAGAAAACAATTTTTGAGGACTACATACACACAGAAATGACAAACATATATGCTTGACTGGAGTTGAATTTGCAAATAGAAAGGGAGGGAAAACAGGTTTGGCCACACAAATTTTTACTGTTTTTCCTGTAAAAATGATAAATATACATTAAATCACTTGTTTATGGAACTGTAATGTATGTAGTGCTTATAAATGCCAGGTTGAAGCCGTTTTGTAAATGCAGCCCTTAAAACAACCAAATACTACTTTTTTGGCCTGTCACTTAGGAAAACACCATTGAACACTTACAGATGGCAAATAAAAACAACTTTTGAAGCTGGAGTCTTGCATGGGAATTTTGTCTCAGGAAACAAACAAGATGAGGTCTCACTTTACACGCTGGTTGCTACAGGAATACATATTACAAAAGGAAGCCACTTACTAAGGCTACAGTAAGTCTGACTTACCACAAGAGCAGCACGTGAAGCAGTTGGTATGATAGAGGTTACCCATTGCTTGGCAAGCCTGGCTCGCTCCATACACACCTTTTCCACATTTTATACAAATACCTACAAAGAAGAAACAGAACGAATGTTAGAATTCTCTGCAGCTCCTAAAACCAGCTCTGGGCCATTGATTCATAGCACTCACAATACCCGCAAATCAATGAGCTCCTCCACATCAATAGATTCAAGTACTCAAGTCAGCAGCAGGCAGCTTGTGTGAAATAAATGCATTGAAATTTACCCAAAATAAAAGGGGGGGTAGGGAGAGCCTCTGCTCGTGATTCAACACATGGAGACTGAAGCTGGCTAAACAGAAATCCCAGAAAGGCAGGTGGTGAAATGACAGAGAGGACAGGGGATTTGCACACTATCTGGAAATAACTCAGTTTGCTCAAGAAATAATCTCCTGAGACCTTCATAACTAAGTGCTCCACCACATTACATTCAATAATCACTAATGAAACAACAATCAGGTCCAAAATGAAAATACTTCTTCTCTTTGCCCCTCTCCAGGAACACAAGCAATACATCAGCAGTGCTGGTCCATGGTAGAAGCCACGCTGTGCAGGGAAATGGGTCTTGTCAGTCGGATTTAATAATTGTTTAAGTTTCCATGAATAGTAATATGCAACCTCATAAACATAACCTGGGAGCTTACAAAACAGAACAGCAAGGCTTCTACCTTATGGTCTAAGGGCAAAAATTCTGGCTGGCAGTTTTACAGTGGGGTCAGAAATTTACCTTCACTGCTTGAGCCTGCTCTTGGTGAAAGTGGGGATGCCTCCTGTCATGCAGTCTGCATGAGACCAAAGTACAAAGAGCCAACACAGCTCCGGCAAAGTCAGCTGTTAGTCCCACACAGGGCAGACTCACTACGAAGAGGAAATGAAATCTGTGTCCTTCTTCCATACATTCAGGAGCACTAAGTTTATCTGAGATGTCATTGGTCTCTGACTGGCTGTACAGTGTACCTCGAGACAAGGCTGTGTGATTTTGGAAACGCTACAGTAGAAAATAAGAAATTGAGTTTTCTGCCTCACACAACTTTATAATGAAGCTGTTGTGCTTGATGTGCTGTTTGAGGCCCTATTTCCTACAAGTGCATGCACAAGCTTAACACTAATTATTAGCATCATCAAAACTGCTAATATACTTGAAAGTCTAGGAACTCAAGAATGACGAAACTGAGCTTAAAGATGTATTTTAAACCCCATTTCTGAAACTAACCTGTTTCAGTTCAGTACATCATTAATAGTCACCTATATGGGCTGTGCAGTACGAACAGTTTAAATGGGATATCTGGGAAAAAAGTAACTTCCTATGCTACCACAATTCAAATACTGAAATGGAAAGATCTTCCATAAATTATGGGTTTATTAGTGTTTATACCTTGAACTACCTCATTTCAAATCATTAGCTTCTCCTTCACCTACCTCAACAATATTGCAATTTTGCACCATGAGAATATCCGTCATATAAGTGGAACGATCATTTTTAAAAAGTAAATCTATTAACAGATTTAAAAAAAATCCTGAACCTGATTTTTGTTTCAGTGAAGCAGGAGCTATAACTTTAATATTATCAGATACCAATGTCCCAAGCTAAGGCTGTAATACTGAACCAGCTGCCAGCTATATCCATCAGTTCACTGCAAACAAAGTGTTGGGAAAATATGCTGGTCCTTAGACAAGCTCAGCTGTGATATGGGAAATGGAAATTTCAGCATATTTGTTGCCTTATCCAAGCCTGTTAAGTCTACTTATTTATTTGTAGCCAAAGGTTATGAAAAGGGTCTGCTATTTGCCATGAGTTAATGGTTAACTGCTGATGAAAGATGGTTATTGATTACTGTGGACACTGATCGGAAAACACGTCCCGCCAGCCAGCAGCTGCAGGAAGAGCTCCCAGCACCAGCACTGCGTCCAACCGAGCAGCCAGAGCAACCCACAAACCTGCCTTCCGTCCCACCACGTGCTACAAGCCCCGACACAGCTGTGGTTCCTCCTGGACCCAGGGACAGGAGGGGCTGCACATACAGCAGAGAAGATGGCATTCGCTTCCGAAATGAGCAATCTGTTATTTCAGCATAAGGTCATGATACAACATTTGTCTGCTTTTGGTAATGGAGCCAGAAGGGAGCTCTGAAAGCTATCTGCACCTTTCTTGCCCATCTCTTCACACCAAATGTTTACCTAAGACAGATGGCTATTACTAGCCCGACTGTGAGGTTACACAGAGATCTACCTTTTCCTATTTATGCCTAATTTTACTCAGAGCATAGCAGAAATCCAATCTGTAATTCTGACATCTCTATGAGCTCTCATGCACTAATCTACTGCAGCCACAAACTGCTTTGATAAATGAAGTTATTGCCTAATTTCTTTGCCGTTGCTCCACTGAACCATCAGAAGCAAAATGATTTATTGTGGATGTTAAACTTACATTGGCCTTTGCTGCAAGTGATTCGTTAAGAGCAGCTGTCAATTTGTTAACTCATTTTCTCTAAAAGACCAGTCATTAGCTCCAGGAATAAATGACCACAGAGACCATTAGCATACTAAGAAGGCTCATGTATAATTCCAAAAGTGTATTTTGGAAAATATATACGCAGCTGTGGTGTGAGCATACAGTGAGCTCATAACTGCCTAGAAAAAGCACTGATTACATGGCTGTTCAGGTCTGGTTTTCCACCAGTCACAACCCAGACTGTACATTGCAGGCTTGTGAAAGCCTTGACATAACAGCTACATCACTTTTTTTTTTTTCCAGATTTAATTCCAAAGCTTGTTAAACCGCCTATGAAGAATGTCGTGTTACAGAGCAAGCACATCTCATTTCTGACACCTCACTTTACATGACTTCAGATCAACTGTTTCAGCCTTCATGCAATTCCTCACCCCTCCCAACACCTCTACTCTAAGCAGCCAACTGCACCTCCAGTTCTTTAACACATCAACTGTTGCATTTCCACCTAGGTCATTAACTCTCCTACAGAGCTGGTCTCTCTCTTTAGCTAGGAAAAAACATTATGAGATGTTGCATATAAACTTGAATTCTGCATAAATGTTCACTCAGCAGGAGCACAACACTGCAGCCTGCTTTAGATGCAGTAAAGTGATGTTTGCATCCTTACACAGTAGTTAACCAAAACTGGGGAGAAAAAAAACACCAAAGACTGAACAAACGTGCACTGTGGACCTCAACAACAGCTCATCAGTAAAAACAATGCTAGAAAGAGAAGGAGCTCCTTGAGAGTCCCTGCTAGAGTTAGCTGCAGTGTATTGCCTGCACTCCCCACACCTTTAACCAGCCTACTTCACTGTGCTTGTACAACAGAGCCATCAGAAAAGCAATGCTCTCTAGCTAACACATGCATTAGCAAAATCCTGATAAAAGCATCACAAGAAAATAAGACAAAAGTTGTTATTAGCCTAGACATGTATTTTCTGTTGTAGTTAATGATTTTGCTCCAAGACCTAAGAGACCGAAGCACAACACGGTATTACGAGCAAAGGTACCAGCAGCAGCATAGAGAAGACGTTAAAGCTATGCAGTAAAGCCTGCTGCAATGTATGTGTAAGAGGTCCCTGCAGTAGCCTGCATGTTGGAAGCAGCTCAGTTTAGGGCCTGTACGTCAAGTTCTGGGATGATCTTTCTCCTGACAAGCCTTTGCAGGGTCCTTTTGACCATGAAAATACAGGTTGCAGACTAGTACTTCATACAGATTTCACCCAGAATTAGGAAAATGGCAGTAGTCAAAGGTGAAATGTAGCACATAGAATGGCAGATGTATAATGAGCTTTTGGCCAAGCTTTGTCCTCATGCACATGTGGAACTCAGCCTGTGCCTAATTCCATCCTCACTTAACCTGAGTCAATGGTTTAGCACAAATACAAGAAAAATGGTACCATATGGCCTCTCGACTTCAGCAAGAAGCAGTTGTATGAGTCAGAGAGAGAATCTGGCTATCGCACTCTGACAGCACGCCACAGCTCAGGGACGAGCTGCAGCTTTACTGTCTTACAGGCACACCGTATCTCCAGGATAACCGCTACATGCTGCCTACAGTAGGAAACAACCATGCCCTGTCGTCAAGAGTTATGGTAAAGCTAAAATTAACAACTAACACATGGCACAGATGAATCCCTCCCTGCCTCAGCAGTTCTGTTCATGCTGCAGTGCTGGGAAGAGAGGGTGGATGAATTTTACCCTTGGGCTACTGCAAAATCCCATTTTCTTTTCTCCAGCAGGGAAAGACCGTCTCTACAAACATCCACAACAAGCTTTCCACACCTTTGGCTTACTAAAGATGCAGGGAAATGAAAACCTACAGCCATGAAGTAGGAAGAACAAAGGAGGAGGAATCCTTAACTCAGCTCCGAGAAACTGAACTGCAGCCAACTGTGAACGCGGGAGGACTGCGGAGGGGCTGCGGCAGCTGGCCGCGGGAGTCGCAGACCGCTGGAGGCCTTCCTTCAGTGAAATGCCTGCAGTGCCTGCAGCCTCTCACACCTGGGCAGGTTTTACACAGGATGTTGTTGCTACCTTTACGAAATATTCTGCTAAGAGGCTGGGTAAATAGGGAAGCATCAAAGCTGCCTCGAGCCTGGCCAGCCGTGCCGTGCTGCAGCGCTACCTGCCTGAGCTGACAGTGGCTACTGTGCAGACATCCTGGACTGCGGCAGCTCCGGATGCCATGAGGTGACTTCAGGAGAGAAAAATGCTCCCTTCCTTCCAACAAATACAGGAGGAGGGATGTTCCAACGCACACGTCATCGCCCAGTCAGAAGCTGATAGAAAAAACAAGGCACCTACACAGGACACAGGGATAGAGCCTCTTCCCAGCAGGCAGGGAAGAGAGAGGGGTNGGGCAGCTGGGAACCCCCCCCCCCCTTGCCACCATGGGGAGCTCTCACTGAAGGGCTTGAATTTGTCACCTGGCAGGTGCCTGGCAAATTTTTCAAGGCTTAGATACCCAACATAATCTGATATGTGCAAATTAAAAAAATATACTCTGGACACAGCAGCAACACAATTTTATGAAGAGTTGGCCTTAGCCTTTTTGTGATAGGTATGATGGAGGGAGGGACTGCCTGGGTAAGCTACCTTGCCTGGGTAAGCTTCTCCCATGGGGAAGATGAGAAGACATCACGACTTGATTTAAAGTTGAAAATGATAGACTGAAATGAGTGGGAAATGCTCAGGTACGCATTTTAAACTCCCTCCCCAGCCACAGCCCAGCCACACCTGGAACCACAACACCTCACGGCTAGGATAGACCTGGCCCCATCCAGCAACGCAACCTTGGTTTGCAGGCACCCACACATGAGGTTTGGGCAGGTTAAACTAGGGGGTAGATGGGCCACACCACCACCTCACAGAAATCACGGCTTAAGCAAAGCAAGACCAGAAAATTTCTTGCTGTCATTATGAAACCTTACTGACATCGCCCCCAACCTGTTTTTTTGTCCTCGCAGAAAGATCGTAAAAAATGTCATCAGTAAACTACTTAGGCTCTTGAGATACTTACGTATCTCCATCACTTCAGTGCCTGCATACTACAGGAGGCTTTACTCAGTTTACACATTTGGGGCAGGAGGCATATGTGCATAGAACTTACTCAGAAAACTGAAATTACACATGAATATATGTTCAGTTAAAATGCAGTGAAGGTCACATTCACTGAAAAGTTTTGTAGAAGCAAAGTATGTTCAAGTTTCAGCTCCTGGAAAAATTTAATACCTTCACCCTGCCTGTTGCTTAACAAGGCTGTGTAGGACAAAGCTGCTGGGAGAGGTCAAAGTCAGGAAAGGAGTTGCTGGGACCAGTTCCAGGCATGGCGCTGCTGATCAGGACACTGGAGCTGAGCTTCACCTGCCTGAAGGGATCTGTGCCGCCAGCAAGTCAGCAGGGCTTGGCATCTGCCTATTCCAGCCTGCTCTAATAGATGGGCTGTTCTGGTTTGTTGGTAACTTTCCAAAGTTTCAAATGTAGGGTGAGGTGATGGGTGCAAGTTCAGAAGACAGAAGGCTGTAGAAACGACTCTGACACCACCCTCCCCGACTCTGTATTTTAGCAGCTATAAACTCAGCAAATATCTGTGCTGGTGAATTAAACCCTGGCAGCTCCAGGTCAGCATCACAGAGAGGGTAATGTCACGGGAGCCAGTATCAGCTCTGATTAGCAGCTGCTGGAAACTGGAAGGCTTTTGTTACTGTTAAAGTAGATCCACCCAATCACACAGTGAAAGCCTGAAGCTAGTACAGCAAATGCTTATTGCTTCATACAGTATGTGAAATTACTGCTCTGAACCATGAAATTACTGACACTATCTGCACAGAGTTCATCCTGCCTTGGCCACAGCCGCCGTGCCTCTGCATAACTTTCTTTTGTGTGGATATCTAACGCTGCCACGGAGCCTCACGACGGCACAAGGCATATCACAGGGCTATTGTTCTCCACAATGTTTTAGTTACACTGACACTTGGTTTACAAATATTCATTCATTTCTCTGCTTCTTGATTTAGTGCACGGCAGTTCCAGGATGATTTATACTTCTCACTTGGCATTTATAGAAAGATCTTTTGCTACTGAGGCAATGAACTGGAAGACCAAATAGTTCTTGTGGGCTGCTCTATCGTCTGTGCCACTTGGGTTGCTTTGTCCGATTCAGAGCTCAGCTGGCTGCTCAAGCTTCATGCCCAAGCTGACAACCACAGTTAGAAGCACAAGGGAACCTACAAATGTAACTTCAGCTACTGAATTACTGGAGGAAAAAAAAAAAAAAGGAGAGAGACAGAAGAAAGAAAATCTTGCTTCTAAAAGCACCTTGTTATTACTGGAATTATCAAAGCAAGGAGACATGTACAGCTGTGGGTAAAGCAGAGCACCAGTGGGAATGAACGACTCTTGGAGGGCAAAGCATGTCAATAAAACCCCTTCCACATCCTACCCACCCTCCACTGCTGAATGGTGGACACCATCCTATCAGAGCTGCATTTAAACTGATGATGTGGGTACCGCGCCACACCTAACCCCAGCTGTTTGCCACCATCCCTTGCCCAGGCATTACCACCCCTTCAGATCTGCCAGCAGAGCTGGCTGGGTCTGCTCTATCCCATTTTAGCCCAAAGGGCCAGGTCAACAAGGCCTTTCAGCTCAAACTGCTTACCTTGGCTCTTTTAACCTGACACATAATGAAGTGTGATCACACAATTCAGACCATTTGAGGAGTGGCAATTTCTAGCACAGTTGTAATAGTGATCAGATGAAAACAGGCTGAGGCCAGCAAAAACCTGAGCTTGTACAACTGCTGGCAGAGGGGGACACACCACCACATGCAGAGGCTGCCTCTGGCCAGGCAAACTCAACAGAGAGGCACAGAAGTCACGCATACAGCGGAAAGGACTTATGCTCCTGAAGGCCCTGGTTTCAGCCCAGAAAGATCTAATACCAACATCCAAAGCTCACCAGTGCTGGCAAATTTCTTCTTGGGAAGGTGGTGTATGAGAGCGCTGGGGGTGTTCAGCCCAGCTGTGCATTCACCCATTTAGGAGGGCGGATTTGCACACTGCATACCCCAATATAATGGTCAACCAAAGAAAAGACAGTTTACAAACGGTGATAAAGGAGACCCTCCCCCCCGAAAATAAATTCAGATTGCAAATGCATTCACACATAAATAGCATATTTGTTTTTAATCGAGACTGATACTGCAATTTCTACTAGTGCTTTAACTTCTACAAGCTCATTTAGCTGGTTGCACCAACCGGAGATCTGAGACCCAGGTTGCAATGCTTGTCCATGCCATTACTTTAGATTTACTCTGGCATAGTAACTCAGGTCAGAATGCAGGCCTGCTAAGTTTTATTGAAGCTGTTTCCAATGGCAGGCTTACAGAAATCTTGAGACACATATTATGGTAAACAAACTAAATATTTAAAGCTTGTATTTTTATCACCTTTCGTTTGTGTTCATTAATACCACACATTAATAATATATCTATCTATACATCATAGATTTTCCTACATAAACGGCAGTGATCAAAGTACAGAACCAGCCAGGAACTCTACTGTACCAGTTCCCTTGCCTAGCTTTGGCTTTCTTAGTTGTCTTCAGCAAACCATTTAGCTTCTCTGCGTCTTGACTCCTTTATACAGGAAATGGGAGCCACTGACACCTATGCAGTCTTCAGAGAAAAGACAGTTAAACCTTCTGAGATAACACTGAAGAGATGATCAATTAAATACTTGAGCTCCAGAGTCTGTACAACCAGGTAACAGAGACACTGAAAGCACCAGCAATGCAGCCCAAATACCCTGACCTCCACAGCATGCCAGACCTGGAAACATCAGCTGCACACAGGTCAAGTTGGAGAGACGTTTCATTACATTCTCCTGACACTGCTTGTGTGAGTCATCACTGATATATGGCAGAAAAAGGTCATATATTACAGCTGCCTTCCTTGACATATTTAAAATGGGTTCATGATTAAAACATGATTAAACAGGGAGACTAGTCAAAAAGTTTCCAGGTGCACTTTTCTATTTTCTTAGATAACGGTCTATTTCCAGAACGAGCATGACATTCTGGAAAAGGCATGACATTATGTAACCACATTGGGCTATAAATTCAACAGCTCCTTCCATGAGCACTACCCCAGCGTTATGCACTGACATCAGCCCCCCACTTCTACCACCTACCCTGCAAAGGTGCCACAGGCATTGGCACGTGCTAGTTCTCGCCTTCCACATGGAGGTTCTTTATCATTTCCAGAAGCATAAATAGGTTTGCTTAAATAAAAAGCGTGCACATAGGTGGGTATTATATGACATAGTTTAAGACGACAGAACTATTCACTCGAAGAAAGCTGGAAATTACCTAAAAACCTCACTGACCTCAAACCTCCGAATCAGGGTGTTGTTTTTTTTTTTTAATCATTGCAAGTGAAGTGGCTCAAGGATGCTTTGGAAACATGGCAAGGAGGGTGGAATATACCTTCATGCAAGGGCATCCTGCAGGGATAGCAATTTCAGAAAGTCATTTGCTGTAGGCTTCTCACACGTCCAGCTCTTGAAACATTTTAATTCTAAAATAACTATCCTGGCAAGCCCCATTTTCCCTGGCTTGGCTACAGTGAGAAGCCCAGTCTTCTCTGGGCAATAAGGCCCAGGGAGGAGCTCAGTGCTAGTGCAAACAGTTAAGCTCCTCTTCCAGCAGCACAGGAAGACTCTCAGACCATAAGAAAAGCCTGTCCTGATCTAGCAAGACAAAAACCCTCGAGACAGCTGGTCAAATACAGCACTAGCAACATGTAAACAGGATATTCTAATTTTGCTTTCTTCACCTCCCTGCCCCCCCCAGGAAACAGTAACACTAAATGCTACATACACAGGCTCATTTCCTTCCTATGGATCCAACTGTAAAAGAAAAAAAATATCAGACAATCAACGTACTGCCAACTTCCACAGCAAGATGACTCTTCTACAAACCTGGCCAGTCCCACACGTTCAGCTACTCTCCAACACAGACCAAAGGCAGACAAGTAGTGTTGGTTAAATGGTTTTTGTCAGTCTCCTGTTTGCAATGATTCTTACCAGAAGAAAACTCTGAGCTTTGCATAACCATGCTAGGACCTGAGCTCAACTTCCATCTTCACTGACTTGCTCTCCAAGGCAGCTGTGGCCAGACAGCACTGTTCAGACCCTTAGGAGTGAGCAAATCTCACTTCACTCAACAGCAACTTTTCCATTGCGACAGGCAGCGGTAGTGCAGTAGATGAGGCCATGCTCCAGTGATGGAATAAAACCAGCTTTCCAACTCTTAGTACCATATAAAGAGATGCCACACAACGTAGAGTACTGATGGTTAACTTCGTATTGGCATGATTTCTCCTAGGTCAGGTATCAGCTGTCTGGACTGCTTTGACTTTTTGCTGGATCAGGTATTGCCTGTTCTGGATCAGGTAACAATCTGCTCTCCAGCAGCTGGCATGAACTCCAGGGTACATGGTCTGTCTGGCTAATTCAACACAAAGATGAACGCATACAATCTACATCCAGTTTAGCACTGCTAAGTGACCCAGGAATGCACAAATACCACACTCAGGAACATCCCTCTTCTCCTGCTTTGTCCCTGTCTCACTCATCTTGATGCAAAATAGGAGCAAAGTGGATATAAAACAACAGAAAATTGGGAAAAAAAGAATAAAGCGAGCTTTCCCAGATGAAAACAGTGGGGAAATGGGCATGGTTATAGCATTCAAGTAAATTCTGTGCACACTTCTGTCTGTATTTATCCTCTGTTATGCACTATCTCCCAACTAGCGACAAACCATCATCCAGAATTACAAGACTGCAGGCCTAGAAACTCACTTGTTTTTGCCACCCAGCTTTTATGTTCACATAGACAGACTGATGGCAGAAGCGCCTAGGCTCCTCTGCAAAAACAGGGCACTGAGGAAAAAAAATCACAAAATACTGACAGTGTTATCTTACAAAGGCCCTGACAAAAGACAGACCCCAACTATAATGTGCTTCTGACATAATCTGCTCTTTTCACAACCTGCCCGCTGCACCTGCAGCCAAACCCCGGCCCGTCAGCTCTACGGAGAAACCTGCAACTGCTTACCCAAAGTGCTAGGCTGCTTCTGTTAAAGAACACGTGTCCTCCAACAGCAGTTTGGTACAGAGATGCAAACATCGAAATATACTTTGGTCTTGATGGCTAATGTCAAAGTCTATTTGCTTCAGGGATGAGAGGATTTACCTTTAGAAACGATCACTGTGCATAGCACTGACGACCTGGTGCCTAATGAGCCTTGCCTTCACAAAACGGATGCCAGCAGCTGCTAACCTGCCCTCAGTGCCGCGGGACCCAACCGCACATCACGGCAGGCCTGTTCCAAAACTAGCACCGGGTGCTCTCTTCACACTCACCCTGCTCACCGTCCCTGTGAGAAGACAGCAAGGCATCCTCTTTTTTAAGCCAAATTTTGGCATATGGACTCCATTTCTCGTGAAGCAGGATGCCAGAAATCAAGTCAAAATAGTAAATAAGATGTGAGACACTCTTCTCTCCCAGTCCCGACACACACCACAGCATCCCACTGCCCAGACAGCACTCATTTAGTGAGCAATGCATCAGCTCCACCCATGGTCACCAGATAGGAAAGGAGCTGTGGCTTAATCTGTAGCAATGCTTACAGAAATACTAGTAAAGCATAGTGGAGTAAACACCTCTCAGACAATTATTCATCAAAAATCTTTATAGAGGAAGCAAAAAGAAAACTCAAAAAAAATGCAAAACCAGGGAAACAGTGAGCAGACAGAAAAGACTGAAGGGTTAGAAAGGCAGTTTTCCACTTTGTTAGTTTCAGTAAAAATCTCCAAATAAATGCGATCTTGCATAATTTACCAGAGAAACCTCCCTTCTGTTTTGAAAGGTTACAAAAAAGCGGTGAAATGTTAGTTAATTTATGTCTTGAAGGACCAGCTAAAAAATAACAGAAACGTGTAATCCTCTCATAATTACAAAGTCAACACTTAACTGATATGAGAAGCCTCTATTCATAGCAGCTAAAAGGAACATTCATTCCTCTTTACATCATCCCTTCAATGTTATGTCTTGATAAAATTTTCAACGGCAGGTGAAATTACTAAAAATTGGAAACTGTGAAAAAATTTTCTCTATCTGGTTTTAATTAAAATACTCAGCGAAACACAGAGGAGCAATAAAGAGAGGTAACCCTTCCACTTCAGTTGAGCTGTCTGTTCATCATTACAGAGCACGGTGGAAACCCCTCGTGCAACATCAGTGCCAAGTATTTCCCTACTATTAAAGCAGTGGTTCAGATTAGGATCATGACAAAAAGAACAAAAGATAATTCCCATCTGATTATGACCAATGTGGCATGTGTTTGTGGCCTTTTAAGTATCAAAAAGGTCCACCTAAGAAGTGGGCACCATAGCCGCTGCTACTGAGAAGCCTGGATGAGACCGAGCTGCCCCACCATGCCCACACCACAGCAGCTGGACCTTCCACCTGGGCACTGGGTGCGAGCTGGTGCCTCTCCCACTCTGGTGGATGCTCTTTAGACTTCCAAATAACCATAAATGCATTTGGGAGTCTGACCTATAACCAAAACATTCAGGATCAGGGTGTAAATCACTCAGTTGGGATGCTAGTTGTTACTTGCTGAATCACTGCAGCACAAACTAATGCAACTGCTCCCTTAAGTTCAGAAGGGAATCTTTCCTTTCACTATATCCACTAAGAAATATACTTGTAAATGTTCCCTTAAAAAAATCCACAAAACTTCTTTTGAAAACTAGCTAAAAGAATTAGTGTATTTGGTTTTGTTTTCTTAATTACTAGAGCCTTTGTTTCCAGATGAATCCAGCCTCTTCTGTAATTATATCCATGGAAATAAGGGTAGCTTTTACTAAATCAATGAAGAATCTCTCTACTGTGCTGTCTTTGTAAGGTTAAGAGCAAAGTACAGAGTCATGACTAAGCTGGTGCCTACACATCCCCTGCTTCTCCTACTGGTGCTTTTGAGAGATGGATTTTATCATTTTGGGAGATGGGCTATTTGTCCCATTTATAGAAGGAATCATTGTTTAACCTCCATTGAGCAGATTCTGTTTCAATCTAGTACCAAACACAAAACATCTCCTGTGATAGCCAAGAAGAGACAACTAGAGAAGAGAGATGTCTCCTCGAACAAAGCAAGAAAACCTAAGCAACCCGTACAAACAGGTGCTCCCAATTGGTTTTCATCTGATGGGAGCCATAGCTTTTATCCTGCAGTGGTGTCAGTGGCTGTGGCTGAAAGGAACGGCTTGTGCAAGTCTCCGGCAGGGTGAACACAGGCTGAACACATATCCTCTTCCCTAGGCTTCCTTGCACCGACACGTTGCAAAGATGCGTGGTGTCACATAGGAGTTAGCTGAACAGCTTAGCTCTTTTTTTTTTTCCCCTAGGTAAGGTGTACGTTCCTCTACAATACTAGGTTTAAATCCCAGTGAATATCTCAATCTCTTGCCTGCTGAAACAGATACATGTAATATCCAAGCATCTGTTAACAGGAGAAGGCCCTTCAGCTCAGACCTGAAATACTGCGTGTCTCCCAGCCAATGATTTCTCTAGCAACTTCTTTCCCTGTACAATATTGCCCAGAGCACTAGTTGCTATTATTTCAAATTGACCTGATCCAGGAGCCCTTTGAGAGGCAAAAAAAAAAAGCCTTGAAATATATTATTCCTATTTAGGATTAAGCATGTGGAGTGTTCTCTGTTCAAATTACACTACAGCCAGCACAGAACAGCCTTATCTCACCTTTTTTCCCCCTAGGCTTAAAAGTCAGTGCCCCAGCCCTGAGCTGCAGGATAAAAACCAAACATGGGACTACTGGTTATGAAACAGTCACACTTGACCTTGGAGTCAGTCTTACTCTAATTTAGCCACCAAGACAACCCTTACTCTGTTCTCTTAAGTCAACTGCTTGGTACAAAACTCCAAGCTCCATATCCAAAAAAAAAAAAAAAAAATCCATTAACAATTTGTTTGCGGGCTTACTGGACCTGCTTTTGGGCCAGTAACTACCTTTTTCAGAACAGTGGTGTTACAGGAGGAAGTGATATGTGCAGAACCAAGTCTGCAACAGCAGTGTATCCCAGTCCTGGCTGCTGCTAATTCTTCCAGACAGGAACACCTACTGTTTAGGGAGGCATTTTTACAAATGATTGTCACCTGGGTACATAGTTCCTGTCCTTTGAGAAAGGTGGAACTACAAGGAAAACATCTCTAATCCGACTATTAACAGCAAATAGGTATAAAATCAGGATTCCCAAGTCACAGTGTCACATGAGGCAGGTCTGATATAAGCCTCCTCAAGCTGAAGAAAAGATTCCCATTGATTTCACTGCCGTTTAGTTGCAGTTCTAATCCAGTTTAAGATGAATATATGCAAAATACAGCTTATGGTCTAACATCTGCTATACTGCCTCTATAACTAGGCTCTACACTCAGAATGAAAACGGTTCAAAATGAACACAAAGGGGTTTTAGCCACGTTCATCTAAGCCCTGTTTGCTGGCAGTTCTAGACCAACAAACAATGCCTTGCCATGGCAAAAGCCTAGAAAATGAAGGATGGGGCAAATGCACAGTTGTAAGCTTTATTATAAAGGTCAAACTCAACAACTTTCTCAAAAACTTTAAGCTAATATTGCTGCATATTTACCAAAGCTCTCAGTGGCCCCCTCTTCTTTTTCAAAGTCTTCTCTTGCATTTTAAACGTTGATTAAGAACACTAATTTAAAAGCTCCCCAGATGCACATGGCTGGTGAGCTGCCCAGTCGCAGTGGGCACTCCCAGAGTGACTCACCCTCTGAAAAGCCATTCTCCCCCACCCCACTTCTGCATGCCTATTCCTCTCTTGTTTCAAATACCACAGCAAAATTCACAGCAACCTTGATGGACCAGAGCAACTACCTCTTTGCAGAAGCCATAGTCTTTGGCCTGTACAAGCCTTTTTACAGGTTAAGAAGGGACAGGAATTAAGGTAGGGTCAACTTCCATGAAAGAGATAAGAGAGTTGAGAAGAACCATGTCTATCAGGATCAGCTGATGCATATCATTCTCACCCAACTGCATGGGCTGGAAGAGTTGGAGGAAGGAACACTTGGAGGAAAAAAAAAAAAAAATCCATAACTGGCATCAGTTGTTACCCTGACATCTGTGGATTCACATCCAGCTAATTTTTGGTCCCCGGTTGCATAGTCTCAGCAGCAGCCCAGAGCCTACCCTTGCCCTGCTAGGGCTGCTACTGCTGACGCAGGTGGGATTCAGCCCCGTGCTGAGAGCCCCCAGGCGCGACACATGGCACTGCTGGTGGATGGTGGATGGGGCAGTTGGGTCCGCAAGTTACCTGCTCTGCCCTGACCCAGGCAGAGTGGCCTTCAGCAGCTCCTCAGCTCATCTTCCCACCTACCGAGCAGGGTTAGAAATTCCCTGCACGGGCACACTGTGCGGACTGACCTAGTTGGAAATGAAAAAGCTCTAAGCCAAAATACTCCTTATTCATGGGGTACTTTGTCAGAAAACTAAAAGAAACTCCACTTCCCCCCAGACCTCGTGACGCACCCTTTCTCTGACCCTGCAATAATGCAACACTAGGCTTCCCAATTCTGCCAGTCTTTAACCAAGCAAAACACCCAGTAATTTCAAAGGAAGTTCTGCCCATGAAGGAGATCAAGACTTGGCCTTAAGCTCAGGAGCTAGATTTTTTTGTTTTCCCTTCTCTTTCACAAGCTACAGAAATAAATCAGATGGACACAAGCAAGGCAGGGGTGGCCAGCCAGAGCGAAGCCACCATTGCAGCCAGATAGGTCCAAGCTGCTCCTTCCTCCTGCCCACCGTCACTCCTGTCGCCCCCCAGAAGGAAATTGGGCAAAGCCCCTGCGAGGTGGGGAGCAGCAGCAGCAGGGAAAGGCAGAGCCTCACACACTTGGCACACCAGGAAGCTGACTTGCAAGTCTGCACTTGGAGTATCTTCAAAGTATTTTCTTTGTGAACAAATGCAAATTAGCCTCTGGGGATCACCTCTTTCTGGGCTGGTTCTTCACCAGCCTGAATTCCTCCCAGGTGTGGAGCAGGGGCTGAGAAAGCATTTTCCCAAAAGAGTAATGTCTGTTTGCTCTTTACACCATGTAAGGCTGTTTCAGCCAAACCCAAACTACCTCTTCTCTTTCCTCCTATTCCTAAAAGGTCAGGGAGGTAGTGGGTGTTTTTTGTATGTTTTTTTTCCATTTGGTTGTTTTTGTTGTTGTTTTTTGTTTGGTTTAAAAACAACAACGAACAACAAAACAGCATGGCCTGGCACTCTTGAGTCCAGAGAACCATCAGTGGCTCTCTAAAGCGGTAGGGCTATGTAGGACTCAGTGAGTGAATTACCATGACCATGCCAGAAACTACAAGGGGCAAATCTTGCTTTGCACCCGCCCTGCACAGCAGTCACACAAAACTCCAAGCCCTGACAAGCACCAACCTTGCTATGGATTTGATTTTTCTCCTCTCAACTGGGCAGTAACCCATGTTAAAGACATTGCTTGTGCTGGTGCCAGGAAGCCTTGTGCCACTCTCACAGGCCTTGCGCAGGAATATTCTCCCTCTAAACTCACGTACAAAAATAGCACTTGGAGATTCTCCTCCATGCAAAATGAAGAGCTTTTCTCCAATTGTTTGTGAAGCAGCATTTGAATCCACACCTGATAGCCTCCGAAATTTCAGGAAAAACTAAGCATCAGTGAGCAGGACTAGTGTTTTGCTGCAAAAAAATGCTACCAAAGGAAAGAAGGGAATAGTACCTAGAGGCCCAGCACTTCACTCACAGCTCATGCAGCATCAGGTGGCCCTATATAACCACCTACAAACCAGAGACCAGTGGGCATCACCCACGTCCATACCTATTCCTCTGCTCCGTGCAACTTCTCCAGTTTTAAGTCTTGATACCTTTAAGCACCTTGCGTTCTGGGCAGAAGAAAATAAAGGAGAGGAAAAGCAAAGTACACAGAACCCTTTGCTGGAAGGAGGAGAAATATCACATGAAAGCACTGGGGTGGAAATAGGAGCCAAAACAAAGCCTCGATGTGGGGGGGGCTTTAATGGAAAGAAACCAAATTCCATCCCCATGAAGGCACAGCCAAATCAGCCTTGTGTGAACACCAGCCACCATGTTCTGTGGTGTACTAAGAACAGCCAGAGGTAACTCCAAGCTGTCAGAAACCGGTCAGACACGGCCCTGTGACATTACCAGGACTGTTATGAAAGAGTGAGGACTGGATTTATTGGATAAACATTACATTTTCTAAATAAAAATTTAATTAGTTAATAACTTGTATGGATTTTGAGAGGAGAGCGTGATTCCATGTAGGATCCCTGTCAAGTGCAACTGATGTGACATCTGTTTTTCCATTAAACATTTAATTGTTAATTTTTCACTTTTTTATGGTGTTCAAGCATGATTTCAGACTTCATATTTAGCACTACTTACATGAAATTTCTAACACTTTAAACTGTCCACCGTAAAACTACAATCCCCCTCAAGTGCCACTGCAAAATCTCCAAATGTTTCACAGATCATCTGCCAGAATACAGAGCTGGTGCAAGGACTGAAAAAAATGAGAATGACTGGGCATAATAAAAATGTACACACATGAAAATACGAGGTGTGACATTCTGCAAGATAACACAACGTTGTCCTGGCCAATAGGACAAAGTTACTCCACTCCGAGTATTTGCTCAACAATACTTTAAACAAGCATGTCTGAGAATCCATACAACAAAAGGTCACAGAAAATCTCCTGCCCACCCCAGCAGCTGACACAGGACAAACGGGGACAGCAGGACAAGAGGACGCTCCAAGCCCCCATTCTTACCACCTGGCAGGACTCACTCTCCGCATCCTATCACGCATTTGCAGCTCTGCAGCACTGTCTTACCCTGTCCTTGCGGGGTTGCCCTTGTTACACAATAGCGCTAGGGAAAACCAGGTGTCTCAAGGTTTTTTCCAAGTCAATCCGCCAAGGTCTGCACTGATCCACAGTGTTTTTTCACTGGAGCAAATGCATCACTGGATGGGGACCACTGCTGATTTACAGAGCTGCACCATGGAGGCTCAGCCCTGTTCTAGCCAGGAACAGGTAAAACAAGCCAACATACTTTCTAAGAATACCAGCTACTGACCTACACTTCAGAAAATTACATGCTTATTTCTCAAACCAGCTCAAAATCTGGACTCTAATACACTTGACTGTTGCACAGCTCTGTTTTCTATTGAGTGTTTAGATCTGGGAAACATGGCTTTGATTAAAAATGGGCAATCCACCAATTACACAGAATTTTCACATAACTGCTTGGCAAAAAAAAAAAAAAAAAAAAAAGAGCTGCAGCAGTATTAGCCAGTCATTAGAACTTCTCCTTTGACTCTGAGGACTTATGTGTTTCCCCCAACTATACCTGAGTATTAGGATGCTGAAGGTTAATAACGTGGCAACTGCCACAACGCAGAGAGAAACATTAGATCCAAGATTTTACCAATTACAGCTCTTTCCGCTGCCTGGTATAATCAGCAGTTTTGTAAGTCTCAGCTGATGTTGGGCCCTTTTTTTATTATTATTATGTTGAACAAAAAAAAATTAACTTTCTCTTAGAATTAATCTAGTCTTGAAGAGGTGGGAAGAGTGACAGGTGAGTCAGTCCACAGGGACTGTGGATCTGATCTTGCTACATTTCATGTCAATGACAAGAACAGGCAGGGCAGCGGGCAGCAGCACATGGCCGGGTTAGCACACTTCCTTTGAGCAGAGGAAACCACGGATGAGTGACAAAGTCTATTCACTATCTCCCTGCTCAGAACCAGTCCCCCATGATTATTTTCCAATCATTCAACATCTGACCCAAACAAACGGATCTGAGCAGGAATTTCACACCAGGAACAAAGACAACAGAAAACAAAGATCCTGCTCCAACAATACTGAAGGCAGTGGCATATCCACGATGCCAGGGAGACAGGATCAAGCCACAGCAGCAGAGACCTCAGCTGTCTCAATTCAATCAGGTCAGCATTTGATTTCAGTTAAAAAATAAAAAAATCACTTCTCTCCACCAAAATCCCTTTCTAATAAAGGTTTCCCATCAATCACATCCTGCACATGTACTGCAGTTTTGCAAATGCGCAGATCCTGCACTCAAAAATTAACGTTAGATTACTAGCCGTTTAATTTGGGACATCCACAACAGTTGCCTAGCCCTGTGTTTCGACTCCAACAACACGTCATGCTGACCTCACCAGGGACCTGCATTCCGTACCGGCTGTACCTGATGCTCCTTGAAACCCTGCAGACCGGGACCACCAGTACAGAGGTAACATTCGAGGAGACAGAGAAAGCGCAGCAGAACCAGTGATCTTCTAGTCCAGGAGCTCTACTCATGAGAACCCAGTTCTCTACAAAGCATGTGCTTTGGGACAAGGTTGCAGCACAGGAGAAAGGTTTATGCAATGACCGCCAGAATGAAATGGTATTTCCCATGCCTGGGAGAGGCCACAGGGTCTCTATGGACCACAAGAAATATGATCCAAGTGAGCTGGAGCAATGCAAAAGCATCTAAATCTGCACAACTGTCAAACTGAATTTAGGAATGGCTTTTCTCTTCTCTTTATTTCAACTTTGAATCTTTTTAATTTTTTCAAGTGGCCACATTAAAAGGCAAAAAACATCTTGTTTTCACTTTCCAGAAGTTCTGCGGTGTTGTAAGTGAAACTGTTCACCAATTAAACAAATGTTTGGATGGCCAGGAACCATCTGAGAATCCCCAGCAGTTCTTCCACAATAGCTGTCTACTTTTCACAAAAACTATAAATACATTCTGAACCGAAACACGTCTTGTTTGGCCAAATTCTTAGAAGAGCAATGGTGTATACCCAGGCATGACCCTTTGTAACCTATTAAATGCCTTGCCATTGTTCACTGAATCCACTCCATGGCTATTTCGTGACAACAGGCAGTATTAATATTCTTTATATTTGAACACTATCTTCCCTGCACATCTCCCAGTATTTGCAAATATGTGTATTAACACAAATAGATGCATTTGAGTGCTGCTGTCTGCAATTAAAGACATTAATCATCTCCCCCAAATATAGTCCTGCATATGTGTTGTTATTCCAACCACATCATATCCCTCTTCAAAGTCATTTGACTTCTCATCGCTAGAGTTTGCTCATCTTCTAAAGGCAGTGCTGGAAGCCACGTTCACTCCAAATTCACTTTTCTTATGAAGTTAGGGCTCTGGCTGACCTACCCTGGCTGCCCTGACCAAGAGGCACCCCGGCACTTGGAGGAGCTCAGTTCTCCCTTAAGTAACTCAACTTCCAGAAATTCAGCTTAAGGGAAACTCTGAGTGCACCTGTACCACGCAGCACCCACCAGCAGACTGTGCACCAGCTGAACCCCAACAGGCAGCACTGGTCCCAGCAGGGTGCAGAGCCACGCTCAGCACAAGGACACGGCTCTCCAGGTTTGGGACTGGGGGAATTACCTCTGCTTTTGCCGTGTGTGAGGTAACAACCTCCTTGGAGGAGGAGCCTGAGGAGCTCCATCACTGCTGGGTAGAGCGCGTACATCACATGCACAGGAGTTCTCTAGCCAAATAACCAAGCAGAAATGCCATACGGTGCCTCACACCCCACATGCCCCAGGACTTGGAGCTGATTTGGTTGTTGCAGGAGAGGCTTTGGCTCCTGCACAACCAGACACGTTCTTTCAAGCTGCACCATAGCTGCCACTGTTGCCCCCTTCTCAGCAGTGGAGAGGGTCAGGGCTCACAGCCACACCCGGCAACACAACAGTTAAGCTGCACTCATCAGAGCACGTGCACCACTTCAACCTGAGCTACACAAAGGTTTAAACACAACCGTCTACAAGCTTTTATGCAAAACGTGCTGAGAGGAACTTTTCCAGGTTCTCAAAATAGGAAATAGGTGTCACTAGCTGTAAATCCTTACCCCCTTTTGAGTCTCCCATCATAAGCTCCTATATGTTTTCTATGCACAGTAGTTCTCGGCTGAGCATTAAATGAGTATTTGGGCTCTGTTGTGCTGCTTATTTTTTCCCCTTAACGAGTCATAGACCATTTCTCAAAAGTTTGCTGGAATACATAAAAGTGACATTAGAGATTTAGTAAAACTGCTCCAAAAAGCAAGGAATGAAGTTTCAGATGATGTGAAATACTCCAGCTGGAAGAGATACGATGCGCTTGGCCGTTTTGTTGTGCTCCTGTCTCACTGCGCAGTAACAAGGCTACGCTGATTGGAAGTTAAAACAACATAGTGAGGTTAATAGAAAGAGATGACACGTACCAGAACAGAAATACCCACTCTGATGTAGCCAGTGGGACAAAATCCACTTCCAGAGATGAGATCCACACAGGCACAGTGAAACATCTCAAAAATCCAACCAAAACCAGACATTTATTGGATGATTATTAGCACAGCTGCTAATTTTGTTAAGAGCTGAAGGCTGTTCCTGCTCCCAAATAAGCCAACAGGAATCCTACTGCCAGCCTTGGGAGCCATCACACCCCTGGAAGCATCTCTGAGCAATGCCACATCATAGCACCAAGTACCACTGTCCTGTCAGGACTTGAACCTTGCAGGCTGTTGAACACAGCCCTGCAAAATGAGCCTTTTTAAGCTCGTAATAAAGCTTGCTGACACCATGCACATTCCTGTATTTCTTTTTTTGCTGCTTCAGTTTTGCTTTACGTCATACATTTCCCTCCCTGCCAGAGAAGAGGCACTTTGTCCGGGATGGGCATAAATCAAGCACTGTATCATACTCCAAGAGACGCCCAGTTTCTCCAGCCACAAATTAAGAAGCGATTTTGGACACAGCTAATGCTGACAGCAGAAGTGCTCCACCTTGGCATGCTGCAAGACAAAACATGTACTTCAAGGCACTGCAGGAGTGGCTGCACCCTCTTTCCAACCAGCGTATGGGGGACACATGGAACAGGGTCCCCCAGGATCCCAACACCTTCACCCTGGTAAAAACAACCACCCAAGTGCCTGCTGGCAGCCGGCCCTTGCCAGACAGCACCGAAGGGCACCACGGGGTTACGTGCAAGTGCCTGACCTCAGTCCAAAACAAAGGAGATGCCCCTCCAACGCTGCAGGGCTCTGGGCGCTGCCGAGGAAAACCCCAGACCATAGCTTTGCCAGTATGCCACGAAGCACTGCCCTGGGATAGCTTTGGGAACATACGGCATAGGGAGGAGGCTGAGCCCCCTTACATTTTTGCAAATATTTTTTGGTTTTAGTAAAATTAAACTTTCTGGATTATCACTGCTGATTTATTTTCTTTCCATTGCTGAACAACCCTTTTAAACATCTGAAAATGACTTTGCCAGACTTTTTGGTTTTAATAATCATTTGAGTATTTGGAAAATTCTCTTGCTTTGAAGGCCTTCTAAATATCCAATATGACTGCAAAAGAAACATTTATGTCCTAGTTTATTAACCGTGGATATTAAGGATTTCCAAAGGATACCAAAGATAAGACTGCTATCTTTGCTGCTGCCACCAAACCAGCAGCAGGATCACACAAGCACAACAGACATCCTCAACACCTGCTTTAGAACTATTCTTTTAAATGTAAAGGTGATACAACCGGAGGGAAATTTTCCACCAAAAAGGATCAGCTTTAATCACCTCACTACAGCTACTCCGACAGCTACCTGTTACTCCAAAATAGGATCATTTTTCTTTTCTCCAAAATACAGTGGCCACAGAATCCATTAAATGATTTAGTCCTAATTCAGCCACCATGGCGTACAAATTTCCAGTGCATGATTTAACACCAAACTGGGACATTCACACATACAATTCTTTGCAGAGGGTCAGGTACAGAGGCCAAGTAAACAACTGCCAATATAGGCTAGAATTTTTTTCAAGTCTGAATCCTGCTTAGGATGTTTCCTTACCCCCTCTCAGAAGGCATACCTGACCAGTGGTTTGGGGCAAGAGGGGCAGAACATGATGCAGGGGATGACAGCAGTGTTTAAAAGCCTGTTGTTACTTCTGGGAATTTGAGTGCCTCTTACTTGAGGAATACAATATAAAGGTGGCTTGGAGCTTGTGACAGAGTCCTAAAAAACAAGCCGATCTAACAAGTTGCTGTTTTGCACAGCAGCCCCACGGCTCTGCAGTCACCAGCAGGCTCCAAACCAAAGCAAACTGCAACATGGGCTCCACTCAACTCTTAGAAACCAACATCCTTTCTGCAAGGATACAGACTCTTTGCAATGTGTGAAAAGAAGTTTCTTCTTTGCATGCACTTCAAATCTAAACAACCTCCTTTACTTCAGATCCAGAAAACTGCATGAGTTGCCCTGTGGCTCAAAACCAACCAGCTATAACATCCAGAGAGGTACCCAAGTGAGTACATTTCCTAAACCATACGGTGACAGGAAAGGGTACCCATTAAACCAGGACCTACTATACCACAGCAGTGTATATACCTACACCAATTCTACATCATATATCCAAGCCTCTCTATTATAAACCTTATCTGTGGCAGCCCTAATAGAAAATGTGGCAGTTCTTGGAAGTCACCATCATCCCCTGCACCCAGTGCTTCTAATAACAAAGACTAAACCAAAGATTAAAAGCACAAACGAAGACAAGCAAAAAACATTAGTCAGACAATCCCCCCCCTGTTCACAGTCAAGTTTCCTGCTACTGAAGGTAAGAAAGCAGTTGTCCCAGCTCATTATGCATGCTTCTGTACAAGTTACAGTCACTCAGCTTGCCACATATCATTATCGGTACCCATGTTATAGGCATTTAGTACATAAAATATAAATACACTTACATGCCACATCTCTCTCTCCTCCTATTACATATGACGCTTCATCATTTCACGACTTCAGGGGGACTCACAAGTGTGCGTATGGCTAGCAGGGACTGCAAGAAACCATCTAGGGCCACTCCCACATCTTTCACATGACATTTTGTACCACAGACAAAAACTAGGCTTCTTTCTTCCAACAGCAGTATTACTCTTATTTACTTTTTGCATCTTGCTCATTACCTTCATTTCTGTGCTCTCTCCCCCCACCCTCCCTCTCCTTCCTCACATTGTATGGCCCTCCAAGTCCAAGCTTTCCCTATCACTACTCAAATTTCCTCCACTATTTCAGCCCACCACTCTCTCTCCTCCCCTCTCCTCTACCCTCGTGCACCCAGGCATACGCAGCAGCACCACTCACTCTCCCCTGCACACACACATCCCACACAGCACTGCCTGATGTCTTGGTGTAGGACCAGTGACAAGAAGGGAGCTCCTGGCAGCTTCGAGTCTCCAGGATGCTGCTAATTTAGGTACCCCAGTATCTCTCACTGCAGCTCTTGCACATTCCCCAGTGAACAAACAGCTCTCTCCTCCAACCTTACTGTTGAGGGTTTTCTTACATTCCAACCAAATAACCCTGACCACTTCAAATCAGTTTCAGTAACACGTTTTCCAGCTGTAACTGGGACATTAGCAAAACCATACTCGGAAGTACATGACCCGTTTGAACGTTTCAGAAGACCACACCATGTTAGTTTATTTCTATTTAGATGTTTGTTCATTAAAGGATCAAATCTGGTGGAAAAGAAATCCATTTTCAAAGGACAGCCTGGACTGTCTTGTGAAAGCTGCAGGACCTCAGCTGTTTATCAAAGCTGGGGGGATTTTTTCCTAGGTCTGGATAAACAGAAATGGAAAGCAATTCCCAGACAATTATTTTCAAAAAAATTTTGATGTATCAAATGTTACCACTACTGTGATGGTAGTATGAAAGGTCTAATATCTCACAAAGAAAGCTTCAAGAGATCATAAAACAGAAAACAAGACCTTCACAAATATCTCAAGTGTTCTGGTCACTAACTGCAAGCTCATTTAAATTTCATTCAGATTTTTAGGTTTTAAGCAACGTAGCTTCTAGGGACTTAGAACTGTCATGTCTTAATTTTGATCTCACTTGTGTATACACCCTTTATCAGATCAACCTGAACTCACAAATGAAACACGAATATGCAACTCTAAATTCACAAGCACAATTTAAAGGGCCCAAAAGTCAATCCTGCAACACCAGCAAGATTTCTCAATGCAAAGCAATGGGTTTGCATGGATGACTACATACATAAAGGGCAGAAAGGGCCTGGATGGGCCTAGGTTGCCTATTTCCTCCCTTCACCTACCCACCAGACCAAAGGCTTTTTAACAGAATGATGTCAGCGATGTTTCTTGGTGGTGCTCCAAAAACGTGTGCCCACACTACAGGGTACCCTTCTGGAAAGATCTAGGCTCTCTAGAAAGTCAAGCCTACTTGATAGGGTAAGAACGGGCTTTTGCTAGACAGCTTACCACAGTTATTAACAGAATCCAGACTTTGTCTCTCATTCCAAGACATCAGTTGTCCCCTGCTTTCCTTGCTAAACCTCCTACAGGGTACTAAGAAAGGTGCCCTTTCCCTCAGGATGAAGGATCAGATGAAGAAGACAACAGCTCATTGTGACAGAATCAGTTGTTTCTCACTGAGGACTAATGCGCATGGTATGAACTTGCTGTATTCTGCGTATCAGACATGAAATACAAGGGGTGAGGTGGCAACAAGAGGGGCAGGAAACACTTAATGCATAGCAGAGATTGGGAAAAGCATCTTCATAAAGGGCACCGCACAGAGGTGCTGGAGGATGTCAGCAAGGCTGCAAACACTGCTCATCCCTCCAGACTTTGCACAGACAGAAGACAACTTGCTCTCCCCACACCTACGTAGTTTCATGATACTTCTTCCATCTTCTTTTTAGTCCAAGATGGTAAGACAATTATTAAATAAATTCTTGCATTGGGTCCCACCACCCTGACCAAGATAAGCCCTTGCTGGGAGACAGCTGCAGCACAGCAGGGGCTGCAGGAAACTTGCAATTGCTGCCTGCACCCCTCTGTTGGCTCTCCTTCCATTTTTTACAACACACCAGCAGAGCCACAGGACATAGAGATCTTCTCTGAAAACAACATCCCTATCAGCATGACAGGATGACACTTCCCTGCCCAGTAGATGACAAGCTGTAGGTTTACGGTCAGTCCCAAAAGGATTGCTTTGACTTGGATGGATATGCCAAAGTTCAGTTTTTGCCTTAAACTTTCTTTTTCAACACCTAGGCATCAGACTGAAGAGTTCTGCAAAGTAAATAGAATTTAAGCCAGCGCCTGAGCTGATGACTTTCTAACACCCACGAACATCCTGTTGACACCTCAGGATGCACATTCAATTTAAAACATCCCCAAAACACAACTTTGGCAATTTACCTCACTGCATACAAAGCTCATCTGAGAACATTTATGGAATTGAGTAGAATTACTTTTTTATTGCTTTTATTCTAAATGTCTGCCACTACACTGAGCATGCTTACTAAACTGTCAGTACCTTGAGAGGGGATGGACAGGCTCTCAGAGGGTTGAGGAGGAAGCAGTTTGGGAAGAGGCTGCAGAGGAAGCAGGTACAGCTACAAGAGCATGAAAGCTCACAGTTTTATCCAACTGCAGGCTGCTGCCAAAGGAACAGCCTCAACCTCCCAGTGCCCTTTGTCTGCGCCCTGCCCCTTGGGTCAGCCCCAGCCACCTCATTGACAGGGGTGAATCCAGAGCAGCTCACGGATCCATCCCAAAACAACCCTCCCCTTCTTCCTTTTTTTGCAGGCTTTGTTTTCTCTAAGATCAGTGAGCACATGTGGCTGCAACATGCTGGTGGGAGCACTTGGAAGTGGCAGGGTGCTACCTCTCAGCTGTGCAACTGGGAGTAGGGGAGGCACAAGGCACTTCTTGCAGCATTGCCGCTTTTGGTCAGATTACACCAACCATGTAATGAAGCTTTCCTTCTCTCTACAAACGCGCTGAAGCCTGCTGGAAGAAAGAGGAGTATGGAGAAGGTGCGGCAGCAAAGCAAAACGCCCCGCAGAGCACTGCTCTGAGCCAGCTGCCAGCCCCCAGATCTGCTGGGTCACACACTGCTCAGCTCCCCCGAAGCCTCTCCAGTGCTCAGATGCTGCACATGTCCTGATCACGTGAGGGCACTTCAGCAAGTCCCTGGGGGCCTGCAGGGCTCCTAGGCAATTCCTGCCCATCCTCTCTAGGCAGAAAGGCAGCCCCCCAAGGGCAAAACCAGCCCAATGGGGCTGCACTGTCGGGGCAGTGTTACTAAAGGACACTAGTTCTTGTCCCTTCTCTCTGGGTCCTTCTACTAACACTCCCATCTTCTGCCTTGGTGCAGACACCTGATCTAGAAGTGCCACCTTGCCCATCTCATCCAGGAAGAGAAAAGGCTGAGACCAACGGCAGCAACAGCAGCTTCATCTCGTATTTATCTGCCCCAGGCTACAGGCTCCTTCTGAAACAGAGCAGTGACCTATGGGAGAGCAGGCAGGACTGCCAGCATAAGCATGGTTAGGGGAACACCCCGACTGACCCACAAACAGAACAAATGCAGGGTAGAGTTATTCTTCCTCCAAACAGGACTGGTTAGTCACTTGACCTCAGATTCAAAATAACTCACTGTCCAAATTTTCAAAGTTGTATTTGGACACAAGACAGAAAAGAGTGGCCTGCAGACAGCACTGTGTAGATTAGCCCTCATTTTGAATGGACAAAGCAAGAATTACTGTTTTCTTTCCTGGGGGCAGGGGGGAGCAGAAAACAGTAAAATTACATCAGTGTCACCATATGACCATTTATTCACTAGGCAATTGAGCTCATCTAATTAAGGAGTATTAAACCATCTGCTCTGTTGACTATTAGCTTAACATTTCTGTTCTCCATGGGTATCACAGGACATTCTGCAATTGCCTTTGGAGTGTGTCAGACATGAGTGTGTGTGATGCTAGAAATGAATGCATTTCTTCTGGCTCCTTTTGTTAACATTAAGAACTTCTCAGATAAATTGACCTACGCACTCCAATACATCTGTCAATAAGCAGACTTCTCCCCATCCTGTTCTCTTTCTCCTTGTCTGTCCCATCAGCCTGCAGTTGTACCCGACCAACCCCTTACATGTCACTCAGCCAAAGCTCAGCATTCACTTCTATGGGCGATCTGAACCAGAAATGCAGGATCAAGCCCACCAGGACTTATTAAAACCTTTATGACTTACAGAAGTCAACCCCCTTTTACAGCACCCCAGTTTTCTGCATTTCATCTGCTTCTAGGGTGCAAGTCACAGCAGCGACTTTCTGCCACTACAAATACCTACAGGGCAGGCGGTACATATGTTCCCTAGGCATAAAGGCACAAGCTTACTGCTGATCCGACACAGGACACATCTGCCGAGGTTTAGGGCATGTTGCAACACGTTGCTAGAGAATATACATGCGAGTAGTGACACTCACAACAGGTAAGTCCTTATAAATAAGAAAAACCCACCCACAAGAAAGATTCCTGAGGCTGCTCCTGTAGTCCCTGATCACACCCAGCTTCCCTAGCCACTGAAAAAATTTCTCAGAGGGTCAGGACAGCTGTAAGGTATGTTTCCTACTCAAAATATATTTTGGTTCTGTCTTGCATTGCACACCACTGATATTTTGAAGGTAACATTTCTTGGTGTTAGCACGTTAACTATCCCCCCTCCACCCCCATCCAGCTTCTGCAGATACTCGTGACTGTACTGTTATCAACCTCAGCTGGTAATGTTCCTGCAATCACCTGAAGCCAAACACCAGGTGCCAGACACCACAAAAGATGTAGTGGATGACCATCAGCTTTCTTATTCAGCCCTACACAGGATGGATAGAGGCACAGGGAGATTGATGGAGTAAGCCAGCACCATATTCAGCCTCCTTTGTCTGGGCACAAGAGCTTGTAAAAACAACACTCTTGTAGTTCACAGGAAGGTTTTCCTTGCAGGAGAGGGCACAGCTCGCTCAGCTACCTCAGCTGATCCATCCAGGTCTGTCTCACTACAAGCACACAAAGCCCTGCAACTGTTCCCTTCCACGCACAGGACACTAATGCTACACTGAAAGCAGCAGAAATCCTTAACATTCAAATCAAGGACCAAGGTAACACATCTCCATCCTGAGCAACACGGGTGTCAGTCAGGGATCACACGCTACCAGAAGGCCTCTCTCCCCCCTCGTGCCCGGACAGCACACAAAGGCAGAGATACCTGTCCCCTCAAAGGCCATGGATTCAGCAGCTCCGACACGCAGGGTCACTGCCAGGTGCTGGCTGACCCCAAGCCCCTCATCTTCCTGGACCTTGTTCACCCTCCTCTGATGTGAGCTCCTACATGCAGAGCCCTCGTCCCCAGTTCAAGCAGGGACGAGCTGCTCCCAAGGGCTGCCCAGGTCCAGCTGCCCTACCCAGCTATCATCTGGCTCATCCAGTCCCCAGCATCTCAGGGGAACAGGGCAGTATTTGTACACTCCTGGATTATCTTTCAGAGGCACTTTGGTACAAAATAAAAGACACAAGAGTTTAATACGAACTTTGATGCAACTACAAAACACATTCACATGTTTCAAGAAGTTGTTTTTGTTCTATAAAGCAATAAAGATATTCAGATGGAGACCAAAAAGCTGACAACCTCAGCAAAGACAGAGAGGTCTCCTCTCCCCCCACCTACCCTCACATGCCAGGGATGACACCAACCCCTATACAAGATACACGTGCAGCATGGACCCTGCAAGGCCTCATGGGGCAGAAACAATGCCGGGGCTCCCACAAGGAATCTGAACTAGGACAAGGACTTTACTGAATGAGGCACTAAAAATTGCTTCACCAGCCAGGCTCATTGTAACAATTAAAACATTGTAGATGGCATGGAAGTACAATCACAAATGCTACAACCTCAGGGAGGCTGAACCTTATCAATAAAGGCAAATGAGCAAATCAGCATGAACCCCAACACCTGTAATAGCTTCTGTAATAGTTCAATCAAGTCTCCTATCTGCACCTGGAAGGGGAAGCATCACAAATCCTAGCAAACTATGCGAGAAATGGACAGAAGAGAAATAAAACACCAGGTACAAGGCAAGGTGCAAACACTTCTGACGCCAGCTAGAAAGACAGTATTTGTGGCGATCCGGTTTTCTCTTGCAATGACCAGACTTCAGGAGGTAACCGGTCCAGAGCAGTCCTGGGCATCACACGCCTTCTCCAAAGCTAAAACCACCCAGCTCCAGGCAAGCCCCGCACACCATCACCTTTTAGCCGCCTGCCCCCTCCAGGCCCCACACCCTGCCTCCCCCGGCGGGTCACTCACCGAAGTACTCCTTCTTCATATGCATCTCCAGCTCCTTCTCTAGCTCCAGCGTCAGCGCCTCCAGCCGCCTCTCCGCCTGGCTGGGGCCGCTCTCCCGGCACGGCGTTACCTGGTAGGGGAGCTTGAATTTCGGAGCCGAAGCGGAGCCTTTGGTGGGGCTGTAGACGTAGGGGGGCGCGGCATCAGGGCCAGCGGCAGCCGGGTGCTGCTGGTCGTGCCGCGGCGGGGACTGGGCATGGATCTTGTGGTAGATGTCCCCCAGTTCGGGCGCGACGCAGTCCTCCTGCAGGCCTGGCCCCAGCAGGGAGGAGCGGGGCGAGGGCAGCTGCAGCTCGGGGTAGGCGCTCATGGAGCCGCGGGAGCTCCGCGAGCTCTGGCTGGAGATGCTGGAGCGGGGGCTGACCACGGCAGCGCCCGGCGCGCCGCGGCCCTCGGGGCTGCAGAGGCTGGAGCGAGGGCTGGCCACGGCGAGCCCCGCGGCACCCGCCCCGTCCAGCTCGGCGCTGCCCGGCGGGCCGTACCTGGAGTCC
>VXAA01002214.1:161174-187912 GCA_013399115.1 Anseranas semipalmata | reverse complement strand
CTCGCGCGGGAGCCCCGTGCCGGGCGGGGGGCGCGGGAGCCCCGTTTCCCGCTCTCGCCCCTGACTGGAACTTTCTGCCGGCACGCGCCCCGCGCGGGAAGGGGGCAGCTCCCGCTCGTGTTCGTGCCGGGGCTGAAGCGGAGCAACCCGTGGCGGGGTGGCCAGGGGCGGCGGGAGCTGCCCCACCGCTGCAAAACTCACACCTGTGCAAAACCCCTGGCACCGGCCAGGTGACGCCGCTGAACGGAACTGTGCTACGGCACAGCAGCTGATCGTTATTTGCAGTTATTTATTTAGTCTTTAAAAAAAAGCAATACTAAGACACGATAAACATACTGTGGCCCAAAGCAATCTACGATCTGACGCGAGTTTAAAAAAGCATGCTACCGTTAGTGTAAATCTGCAAAAGCTTTATCTGTCGATCCTGTAACAAACCAGGCACAGTGCTACTTGCCATTTACGTTTGTATACACACAAAAAAGTCTGTCAGAAAACACCACCACCAAAAAGGCTACTGAACTGAGACCTCTAATGTGAAACTGTAGCCTACAGTTAATTTTTTTTTTTTCAGCAATGCTACAACTCCCTGACAATCATCAGCGTTGATCACAGAAATGCTGATGCAGCCCTAGCAGCAGCTACCTGAGCAGTGCCGTTTCACTGCAAGGTGTTGAGCGCCCTGCAATCAGAGAAATATGTTGCAAGTTTGAGCTGCAGGTGCTCTGTCCGTGCCAAGAACATTTTATCCTGTTATCATACCTAATTAAACATTAAAAGCAACTGTGTACTGAAAATGTCCCCAGCTGCGGAGGGCAATTGATTGGCAATCTATTTGTTTGTGTGTGCAGGGGTGGCAGGCAAAAAAAAAAAAAAGAGAGAAGATCTAGCAAACCATCTAAAGGTGCAAAACAAGCCCTGAAAAGCAAACCTGTTAGACATGGAAGAGGCTGTTCACTGTTAATGTGAACATATGTGTGCAAAGGCAACCCATCTTGGGAGTCAAACGCTCTTTTCTATGATGTTTTCACATCTCTAATGGTTTCCTTACACTTTCTGCTGATGTCCTACACAGGGGGTCACCATGTGCTCCCAGAGGTTATTCTCCAGAAGTTACGTCTCACCTCTACTCTGCAGGTGTGTGGTGGCTGAAAGCTGGTATACACCACTGCTGTTCCAAGCACACACAGCACAGGCCCTGGGCAATGGCACCAAAAGCTTCCTGGCAAAGGTGC
Source organism: Anseranas semipalmata (assembly GCA_013399115.1). Taxonomy (NCBI): domain Eukaryota; kingdom Metazoa; phylum Chordata; class Aves; order Anseriformes; family Anseranatidae; genus Anseranas; species Anseranas semipalmata. The sequence goes on along the minus strand of VXAA01002214.1, from coordinate 186,680 downwards.
CACGGCCCTGACCTGGGTCACAACAGCTCATCCAGCAGTTCAGTTCCCCCTCCCACTCAAGCCTTGCGCTTTCTGGTGAAGCAAAGACACCGGCTGTGCTGTGAGCCATGTAGTGTGGGCACATACCCACCAAGAACAAACAGAAGTTCCTGCCATAGCACGCATGGAAATCCCAATTAACTTGAGCCCTGAGCCAGGGACTCCTGCACAAAGCTCATTAGGGGCAGTGGGCATCTCACAGGCTGCTGCCTTCAGGCGCACAAGTGCTGAGCTCCTCACTTACTGGTTCCTGGGGCCTTTGCTAGGATGGTCTATCCTGTTACTGGCTCCAAATTACTCTCTGCCAGTTTTTATTAAGTCGTCTTCTTGTGAATCTATGAGAGGCTTGTGGACAACCTGGGCCATCAGAGCACATATACAGAAAAGCTAATTTTCAAGGTATTTCAAGGTTTTTTAACTTCTCAACAGTAGGTAACTTTACCATTAATCTGACAGGAGGTGTGGGACATATCCTGGGGGGCCCTGCCTGTGTGCTCATGCAAGGGAGGATTTTGAGCAGCAATTTTCTTCAGGAGCCAAACAGTGGGCAGTGCAGAGCTGATGCTGGGTGAAGTCAGAAGTGTAAGCTCAAGCAGAGGAGCTTGTTGTCCTTCCATAGCTCTGTCCTCTGAGCCACAAATCAGTCCTTGTTCTGCCTTCCAGCATGGTTCGATGCTGCTGCTGCCAGCAGGTAGCAAGTTTCTACAGTAAGCCTCTTGGTATGTAAGTAGTTAAAGCACGTGATTTCGTCAGTATGAACTCATGGGAAAAACATACTGGGGACTGAGGGAGTCTGGGGAATCTAAGGAAATAGCCCTTTTTAGTAAGCAATTTGGATCAAATGATAAAAATCACTTACGTTTACTGTTGAAAGCTTATGCTCAATAAGTAAATCCTCAAAGCAAGGCCCAGTCAAGTCTGCTGCAGCCCTGGGCCAGAGTATTCCTGCACAGTGTTCCTGTCTCAGCCCTACAGCAGGGGCAATACTACAGACCCGCTCTTCTCCAGTAAATCGTACTCCTGTCATACACATAATGAACATAACATTTATCCACACTATAGCCACAGATGTAGCCCACATGGGTGAAATAAATATGTTTGCAGTGGTACATAACACACTTGAGCACTGCTGCATTTCTCAGAGAGGACCATATGTGCCGAGCTGTGCAAACAAGAAGTGTGGAGTTAAAACTGCTGTCGCTATAAGTACCCCCATCATTCTCCTTACTGTTATATAAAAGAAAAACCAAAGTACTAGGCAATTACAGCTTGACAGTCCTGACATGTTTTTCTCCCCAATTTATTTAAAATAAATTTACTTAATTTTAACAACCAGATGTAAATATATGTATTGCAAAAAGACTCGGGCAACTAACAACACGAGCTATCATAGAGTTATATAAAAGATGAACTCCATTTCTTTATTTGTTGTGGTAATCCTTATGTCTGATGTTAAGTTATATCAGTAAATCAGATATTAAGGAAAGCCAGCTGCTTCTGTTAAATAAACTCCTTTGTTTAAGACTTAAAGGGAGCAAAAAAGCCAGGTGGAGTTATTGATCTGTGAATATCATCCGGCTGGGCCTCACGGGCAGTACACTTCTGTTTCTTCTAATTGCCAGTGCCTTCAAGAAAACGCTGGCCAAACCAACAGGCAGGGAAAATTAATGGTCTGCTGGGGATTTTGTCTCCCTGAGTTGCAAACAGTTTATTACCAACAAAGCAGAGAATCTGTAGATTTAAGAATTCACGGGTGAAACTTTGGCCCTATTGAAGACAATAGCAAAAATCCCAGTGACTTGTGTTGCAGTGTATTTTACAACATGTCTTTACTGACACAATACAGGAGGGAGTTCGTAGTCCCACTTCATCAATTTAACAATCTGAAACTGCTCCACGGATTTGCATATTGAATTGGATGCTACCTGATTTTTTTTTTTGCAAATTCCCTCCTTCTCCTCCATTTTAAGAAAACAATGAAATTATACTCTGAAATCCACAAGGTAAATAAGACTTACAGTTACTCAGGGGTTTACTGCTCTATCTCTAGTTTTAAAATTGATTGGTTTCTTGGTGAAGAATGTAATGATTATTCTTTTTCCATCCTCTGTTCTGAGCCTGATTAAAAAGCAGTACCTGTAAAATTCATACAAAAAATATGTTAAGTAATATTTTTATTTTGGGAGGAGGGATTGAAGTTTTTGTTTTCTTTGAAGTTGTAGCTGTATTGTGTTTTATGTTGCTTTCTTTTGCTTGGCTCTTGTATGTTAATTTGTATTGTGATAACTAAGTATAAGCAAGCTTGTTGGAATATGAAGCTTGGATATTAATATGCATTAATATATGGGTGATTTGGTTGCAAATAATGTTAATTAAGGTTATTCTAGCTCTCCAAAATAATTTAAAACTAGACTAGCCACTTGACTGGAAGCAGTAGACCATGTAACTATTTTTACACTGCTTCAGGATATGAATGAGAGTACAAGCATCACAAAGACTTCATTGTTTTATTTTTAGGACTGTCACCGTGCTTTAATTTTTTTGTTTTTGTTTTTTTTTAATACGCATTTGCAGATAACAGCTTTTGAAAATTGAAATTACTGAATGTGTTTTAGGGCACCATCTTCTGGTAGACAGAACACATTGTATTTGAATGGCTACCTTTGACTGCTAGACACAACTATTTAAAATATTTTTCACTAACACTACTCTTCAGGTTTACGGGTCATTTCTCATTCTAAATCTGCAATAAAACACTATTTAACATTTTTTACATTCTTCTTATTCATTGAAAATGCAGCTATTCACCATGCTGCACAAATATGACTCGGGACAGACCCTGTAAAATTCCAGTCACAACAGCCACTTTGTGAACGTGCTATGTTAGACAGACAACATATGTCTAAGCACTTAAGATTAATACACCATTTGTGTATCTTATTTCTTTTATAGCTTCATCTTCCACTTCTCTTAAATATTTCTGCTTTTGGCATTCCTGGCCAAAGCAGTTTTTTGGCTCATACTTGGGAGACTACACACAGCCTTAGTCATACTTCCCTTGCAATCAGAAGACATAATCACTGTATATTCAAACACAATCTGTTAGCTTAATAACAGCCACTACATATGCATAAACACATAATTTAGTTGGTCAGCTCAGTTAACAGTGCACCTGCTTAATATATTTAAGGAGTTCTTAGTTATGTAGATTCTTATTTCAGAGACTTGAAAATATAAAAACAGAGACATCAGAGACCTAAAATTTATCTTGATGGGATAAAAAGAAAATCCTGATTACAATATTGCAAACTATCATCCAGGAAAAAAAAATCAGATTGCATTAACGCATTTAGTAAAAAATAGAAATGCTCCGTGAGGGTCAGAATGCTATACATGTCCCTCTGTTCTCTGCTGGTGAAAAATACCAGTCTAACTGTATGTGCCTTTTTATTCCATGCTAAGAAACATGGCAGGCTATGAGCACTGACCTCCTGACCTGACGATACAAGGCACTTCAGCCATGATGAGAAGGATCTTCTCAAGAGAGTAAAGTGGACATGTTTGTTGAGAATACCAATTACATTACCTTTCATGGTATTTTCCATATAAGATGATACAGCATGATAGATGTAACACTTGTTAACCACAAATAAGAAACACGTTTGCAACAACTAAGGGGCTGTTCCATAACCAATGGAACTAATGAAGGCTGGGCTCATACAGGTCTGTATTCTGCATCCTTTGCATTCTCTAGCTTGTAACTTCTCCAAATCCCCAGTAATATTGCGGTATTGTCACCCCCTTTGGCCTATGGAGCTCAATCACTGCAAGTTTCCAGAACTTACCCAAGTCCTAAGCCACTACATGCGGTACCTTCAGGTTCCTCCCATTGTATTTGCCTGCATTCCTCAACAGACTTGTCATTGCTCTTCTGTCTTTGTCACTCCTCCTCTACAACATCTTTAATTCTTTCCCAGGTCCACTTACATACAGCCTTTTTCCTGTCCCCTTGATAATATCCACAGCTCCTGGCAGCTTCCCAGGGTTCTAGATAGGTATCTTAGCTGCCCTCTTTCTTCCCAACACATTCCTGCTACCTCCAGTCACTACTTAGATGGACAAAATGCAGCAAAGTCCCACGTGCAGCTGTGTACTGACCCACCAGCAGATGTGTGAGTGCTGCACCTAAAGGCTAAGTGCTATCACAGAAGCACTTTTGTGGGTCTGTCTACAGCCACTTACTTGTAGAATTGCTGTAGCTTTGAGATCGCTGAGGTAGTTGCTTAATGTTTGCAAGTAGCTTCAAATGTTGTTGGAGAAGACTGGTAGAGCAATTCCTTATGTTTCTTTTCTTTAGGAAATCATACTGAAAATGTCTCACCTTTCTCATGCGATTGAAGCGGTATGCTGATGAGAAAGATAATGACAGGTATCTAAACAGCAATTTCCTACTGTTAATATAAACTGATATCAAGCTATATCTTGGAGTACATTTATTTACTTGATCCCATACCTCCCTTAAAGAAGAATCAAGGCCTCCAAATCATAGCATTAAGTTGCCTCTCCCCCCAGTCCCTTTGTCTGTAGGTATATGTTCTCTGTAATCATTCTGTCCAAGACACTAGTTCAGAAATAATCTCAGGCAAGCATCAAACAGATGACTGACTTGTGTAAGATTTGTTGTATTACTTTCATCCTAGGTTCTGCTTTCTTCTAAGTTCAGAATTTTAGATGCACGCAATTGAAGATTTGTCCTTATAGCTGCAAAGAGAATAAAGAAAACATCTCTACTTAAAAGGAAATAAACAGAACGGGGTGGGAGGAATGCTTGGTTTTCTAATCCAAATTTAGAACTTTGGGACAGTGGAAATAAAGTTTGAAGCATACAATATCAGTGATATATACTAACTCGACACAGGCCTGTTTTATCTTCTGGGATCTAGTAAGTGGCTAGCAAGAAGTCTTTGTTGTAAAGGTCACAACCTGAAATGGCACATCAATCTGCTTGCCAGCTGTCAGAGTCTACAGACCAGGAAAGCATGCACATCTCTATATGGTTCAACAAATAAACGGTTTCATAAAGCAAAATTAAAATGTCACATAGAACTACTACAAACATTAAATCAGTATCTACATGTTAAAGTTGCTCTTTAGGAAATGGGCTGGTACAAGGCTGTCATGGTCCCAAAAGTTCTCTCGTGACTTGAATGGTTATCAATTGCCCCTTAAGGGTGATTCTCTGGATGCTTTGAGAATCAGATAGGTTTTGTTTGCTTTTTTTTTTCCTTTTTTTTTTTTTTTTAAACAATAACATGGGAGAGTTGTTACAAATTTCTTCACCATAAGTCAGAACAACTTAATGGATCTCTAGTTAACTGTTGTAGATCAATGGTGGTCAATACTCCTTTCTGTGCTCCAGCAGACAACATGGATACTGAACTAACAGCATACAAAGGCAGATAGTAGATACACTCACAGCTACACTCAACTACACTAAAATATTATACTGTTTTTCCAGTCCTTTTCATACGTGGCACTTAAATTTACCACGTAAATAAAAAATACAAGCATTAAGAATGGATTGTTACTACGAAAAGCACCCAGAAAGGCTTATTTGTCTTATAGAAATTTGCATCAGTATAAACAAACAACTAGAGAAAGCTGTGTGTCAGAAAAGCCGATTTGTATCATTGCAAATAGCAATTTGTAGACTGATTTAATGAGCCTGGCTCAAAAATCGTTAGTGGAGACAGAGCCTATATCAGGGTTGCAAAGGTAAGGCACTGGGGAGAATTTCTTGTCCATTTTAACATCTAAATCTTGTGTCTTCCAACAATATTTCCTTCCATATTAGTATTACTAATAATAGGGCTTTAAGAAATTGTCTGTTGAAAAGTGTCTTTTTTATTATTATTATTATTACTTGAAAGCTTAATAAATGCTTCAATGTATAATTTGCTCACGAGAGCAAGAGAAAGTTTAGGTTGGAAATTCTACAATGTTGGTGACTAGTAACCGATTAAGGACACTCATACTTCCATGAGTTCTGAAAAGCAGTTTTGCCATCAAGCCCAGAAGCAGTTTGCATTTTTAGTGATTCATTCAGTATTGCCAAACTTAACAAGAACCCAACAGAACAGCTGATACTAAATGAACACATCCTGTCAAACATTCTGTAGAAGCAGCCTGTGTAAAGAAGATATATTGAAGAATTCATTCACTTTAAAGTATTTTACAGGAAGGATCTAGGAGCATTTTTGCCATGTAACTACTTACTACCCAGACAAAAGCAGTACAATTACATATCCTAAATATATCAACATGTAATTGCTTATATACTTATTGTTATATTCTTATATTCTATACTACCTTTCATGCTGCAAGCCAAATGATGATGCATATTTTGAATTTCTCGGTGCTTCTCTAAAACTCAACCTAACCACCGTCCTGCAATGGTACCCCCCCACACACCCATCCAAGATACAAGCATCCCAAATACTTTAAGAAATTATTTGAATATTGTGAACTTATGCTGTAACACTAATAACTTAAGGAACAGAAGCCAGCGAGACTGAATAAAACCCCTCACACCTTTCTCTTTTTCACCCCCACCTGTTGGTCTTCTATGTTATTGTAGAACTCTGCTTCATTTCAGCTCATACAACATTCAACTTCCAAGTCACGAACACACCCAACTTGAGTAAAACTAATGTGATAAAAGTTACCATATTACAGCTTTTGCTGTTAAGTTAATCAAAAAGGAGTTTGAAAGCTAAGCTCCTGTACACAGACCTGTGCAAGCAAGGAAATTTCTCAGGTAGTGAGTGAGACAGGATCACTATCTTAGACACATTATACGTGCTAGCAGCTTAGGTAGAGCTTTGCCATGTCACAATGAGAATCACATCCCATTACACAGATAACAAGCCATTTGACAACTTATTTAATAAACCAATCATTTTATTTTTAGTAAAGCTTAAAATGTCAGCCTTAATTATTGGAAAATGTCATCAGACATTAAATTCTAGTGCTTTAATTGTTTACAGCGAGAACTATAAAATCTTCCCATTACAATGTTGAAAATTGTTTCTCTAACTCCTCTTATTTACATCTTTACCTCTCAGTCTTCACTGATGCTGGCCAAGAAGCAACTAACTCACAAAGATTTAATTTCATGGTAGAGTATTATGTCTCCAAACAAGCTGTTGCATATGACTATTGCTACCTAAAAGAAGAGAGAAAATGTTAATTGCATTGTAGAATCATAGCTTTGTACCATGTTGGCAATTTAACACTGATGAAAACCTGGTCTTTTAGTAGATGGAGTCAGACGTGGGAACCGAAACCTAAAAAGGTGCTGGTTTGGGTTTTTACATTCTCCTTCTATATGGTTAACATCTTGTTTAAAAGTCAGTCAGTTTGCAAACTGCAACAGAATTTATCTTGTCTGCTCAATTTCTCTACTCTGCAAGGCTACCACTGACTACTTATCAATGAACCAGAACTGCTTCTACTCATAAACACAAAGTTGGAAAGTAATTTCAGTGCAGTGCCAGAAATGAAAGAGTAATGTGTTCTAAGAATCAACACTGATAGTATTGAGAGCTACCAAAATAGTTAAAGAAATGCAGTAGGCTTTAAGATACCGTTCCTAAACATTGCACTTTTGCCCTAAGCACAAAGTGTAACATACAAAAGACCAGTGCTTTTCTCTTTCTGAAGGCATGAGGTGGTGAAAGCATGTGTGTGGTGGTGCAAATGTTCCAACTGAAGAGGCCAATAATTGATTGTCCAAGAAAAAAGACATTCACAAAAGTTTTATTAAAAAAATTCCCCTTTCACCTCAAACAAGTGAAGCTTAAGTTCTGTACTACTAGGTTATGTTTAGAAAAATGAAAATAGTACAGTAATTTTGAAGGCTATACATTGTAAAATCCCATAAATCAGCATAAACTCGGACTGTGCAAGCAAATATAGCAAGTATTTCAGATGTCATTTATTTGGTCCATCAGATGTACAGTATAGTAGTAGTATCTGAGTTTACAAAACATCAAATATAAATAACCTGAAACTGTAACAATACACAAAAAATTTGCTTCTTACATTGACATACCAGGCAGTACGAGCTGAAAAATTTGAGTAAATTAACAGTTTTACAGTAATGTACATAGTGCCAACTGAAGTTTAAGAACACTGTTAAAACATGGCACTAATTTGCTTTAGTGAATTTTCTCCTTGTTCAGGGTGTGAAAAATGTTTAGGACTGGACTAAAAATACTTTTCTTCAAGCAAAAAATAAAAATTTAGTTACTTAAATCTGGGCATCAAATGATGACCCTCTACTAAATTGGAGTAGTTTTTTTTGTCCTATTGAATTATACCTAAAAGGTATTTACACAAAAGTAACATGCTTTTCTCATGACCATTTAAGCAAATACTTATCTGCAAGTATTTATAAACTATGTTTCTACTACATTTAATATATGGAATTCAATATGGAAAAACTTCTAAAAGAATCTATTGAGATGACAGCTTTATCATCAAGAGAAACAGACACAAATTATTTAAGCCAATGGTTCGGTATTCCCTTGGAACAAAAGCCTTAAAATTAGTCTAGTTCTGGACATTTTTCACATCCCAAAATAATACACTGTTACTGCATTACATTATCTCAATCATTTTGTCAAGGGGCATTTGCATGATCAGTCTAATGCTATAATTTCATCTTGCTCTTCTGTCTGCTCCATACGCACTCTCTTTGTACTGACGCACTCTTTATCTTCTAGTTTTCTCTTGCGGCTTTTATTTTCCATATCATCAACACTGCTTGAATGGCCTTCATCTTCAGAGTCGATAATCAATAGATCATCTTGATCTGGAGCTGAAAAATACGTGTTTTTAATTCCAATGGGTACTATAAGGATAGTCTACTCTCAAACCAAACTGCATACAGGTTGCCTCTAATACAACAAAAACATCTTGGGGCATTCTTTATCCATACTCTTTGTCATTTAACTGCAAGAATATTTTCAATTTCTCTGAAAACAGTGTAAAACAGGCTTTTCACATGGTTATTCCTTTTTCATTAGAGGTATGGAAAATATTGCAATAACTCAAAAGTATTCCCATATTTTCAGGTGAATTCCTACATTAGCCAATGCTAATGCATTAGTACAATTTTTTTGCAGGTACAAAACAGAAGAATTGCATGCTATCTGCAGGAGTCCTTGAGAAAAACATCTTAAAAACACAGTAAGCTGTAGTCCAGCCTCACCTTTCACTAGTGCATTCAACAAAACCCCCACTAGAAACCATGCTCCATGAGAGAGAAAGAACATGCAAAGAAGAGGAGTGGAAGGGTGAGCAAACAAAAAACTAAAGGATAACAATGGACAGTATAAAGAAGGGAAAAAAGAACCAAACATGAACTTTCAAGACACTTGGTGGACTTTGTTTTTAAGTGCAAAACTCACTTTAAAAACTAATTTTGTGCTATTTTCTAACACTAGCTTTTTTGTTTTCTTTTTTATTTTATTTGAAATTATATCAGTACTCTTAACATTTAATCACCCCTGAAACAAGTAAGAAGCAAGTGGAAATGACTACATACTTCTGCATATATCTTATACAGGACCATCTGACAGGCAAATGAACATCAGCCAAAAGCTTAAGACAGAACTACAGATATTTAGCTTACATCTGTCACAACATAAAACAGTACAATGTTTCCAGTACATTAGGTTTCACTGCTTAAACGTCCTGTATTTGGGTTAAGCCATTTTGGGTATATGCAAAGGAACAGCCTATATTACGAAAATGATGGTATTTCTTCCTGGGTAGCAAACAGCAAATACTGTTTTTCTGTTTGGTTTTGTTTTTTTTGCTATGCCTTGCTCAACACGTGAAAAATAATTATTTTATAAGAAGATTAGCAAAGACGTCTTCTTAAATTAACAAAATGAAACATGATCAAGGACATCCACAAAGTAACTTTTAATATGTAGGGAGAAATCAACAAAGTTGGTTGATTCTTTTTTTGTCAAGCAATAGGGTGACCATCAATAGAATGGGTCTAACTTTATTTAAATCACTATGCAAGTGGTGCAATTAAGCTGACCACCCACCCAAGCACCTGCAAGTTAAGTAATATCATTTCAAGTTGTATTTACTGAAAACCTTTGTAGCAATCTATGCATTTTGTACTATTTAATATTGTACTCTATACACAGAGCCAACTTAAATGCCTTTCATTTCATGTTGGCAAAGTTGTCATAAAACTGAAGTATTTTAATTGGGCCACCCTACTGAAAGATTATTTCATTTTATTTAATATTGATTATTGTTGCTTACCTGTTGATGTTGAGGGTTGTGCTCCATCATCGCTACCATTGGTAATATTCTTGGATGTTGGTTCTGATGGTTTAGGGCCAACTTTTTCAGGGGTATCACCAACAACTTCAAATTCTACATCTTTTTCTAGGTCTTCACTGCAGAAAAATCCATATGCGTTATAAACAACCAGGTGAAAATAAAAACATGGCTTTTTTCACAAACAAAATATGTCATTCAAATTATTAGAGCACCCTGCAACTAGGACAAAATAAGAAAAATATATTTAAAAAAAAGGAAAATCTGTTCAGTCCTCTATAATTTATACTTTGTCTATTCATAAACACTGTTCCACCCAGTGCCATGCCTTCAAATGCTTAGGAAAGAAAAAAAATCATTACCTGAGCTTTTCTTCCTCAATTTCACATTTCTATTCTCACTGGAATTGCAGTGTGTTAATTTACTATATGTAATATGTATATTACTTATCCAAAGTTAAATATACACACCAATTATTTCAAAGTGACTTCTCTTTGCATTGCTGTATATGAACATAGGTAGTCAGATGATCTGCTACTCCAACAGGTTTTTGTTTGTTTTTAAACAGCAGTTTCTTACTTGTTAGCTGCCCCACAAGTAAATTTAGCTTTGCACTGTATTTTTATGTTGCATAATGACCAAATTATTCAGATAAAATCTTAGCAAAAAAAAAAAAAAAAAACCACACAACACTAAACTATATCAATTCATAAAAAAAAAATCCTCTTTAACCTCTGTATTTTAGCAACTTGATCTTTTAGCTTTATTCACAAATTTAAAATTCTTAATTGGAAATTCCTTATGGAACTTTCCTACATATATACACAAAAATATATTTTTTTCAGAATCCTTACCTATGAAGCACATTGATTAACAGTGTATAATCCTGGAGGAAATCATCTGCTTGTAGTCGAGTGCCGTTTCGAATTCCAAAGTCTGATAATTTCCTATGGTTATTTGCTAGAAAAATAGGGAAATACTGTGGTGCATGCAGCTATTTATATAAAGATTGTCTTTAATATTAAGAAATGAGTACTCCAGAATTTTTATGTAGAAACATAAGATTAATACTTAATAGCTGTATTTAAAGTAAGAGGTGACATTTAAGCATACTGGAAGTTAAAACTATGTATATTTGACTTATTTACCTCTCAATATGTCATGTTCAAACACTATTATTACATTTAGGAACATTTTCTGGGGATAATATTTATATCACAAGAGTGCTTACAAGCACCATAAAAAGAACACAATCTAAGAATCTAAAAACCAGAAAAAGAACGGGACTACAAACGGGGGAAGATAACTGGTACACTTTTACAGATGAATACCTGATTCTTGAAAGGAATCCTGACACTCCAGGTGAAAGTACTTTACATGGGAAAGCTGAACAGTACATGCAGGCAAGGAAATAATACCACTAGCTACTTTTAAACCACATACATACTTGCAAATCCATTTCTCTTCAAACATTAGTCTACAGGCTGAACACAAAACCATTTGCTATACTCTGATTCTGTACATCTTAAGTTTCTTCCTAGTTTTCACCTACTCTTATCTAAAAAGCTTCAGTATGCATACCTTCTGTTTCTCCTTCTTCCGAAGAGATAAGGATAGTTCCTTTTCCATCATCTATTTGTACATCCGGTGCTACCATAGCAAATTTTTCTTTCACTATCTGAAAAGATGAATATGATTATTTAATCAATATCTGACTTTATAATACTTATAAAAGAAATAACCTTGAATTATGCTGATTTTCCTATCCTGGCCCGTATTCAGGCATCTGCTAAAGCCTATACTTTCTTTTTTCATTCCCATAAAATAAAATAATTATCTTTTTGCTGTCTGAAACCTTAAGATCTAGTCACAAAAATGAATGTCTATGACACTTGTGATCTCACCTTTCCAGGCTCAGATTATAGGCTGAATTTTTTTTTTAATATTTCTTTCATAAAATGACAGAATTACAAATCAGTTGTTACTATAGAACTGTAATGTAGCTACTGATCTATTCAACCAAAATATACTTTTTTTCCTGTTAGTTATGAATAGGCTTTAAAAAGACCATAAAGATACAAATTACAAACATTCTTTCACAGGATATATGAGCACAAATAAACCAGAAGCATAATGGCTAAATCCAGCTTTTCTTGTAACTGAGAGAAATGCAAAGAGCAGAGCAAATATAAACAGCTAATGTTCAGTCAATATATATGGAACAAAAAACTAACTTTAAAAAACATACAATATTAGAATCAAAACAAAAGCTGTAGCTAATATTTAAGTTTTACCTTGTCCTGGAGTGTTAACACTGTAACTTTGTGTACATTAAGTTTCACAGTCACTTCTGGCTTACTTGCACATACGTAACAGTTAGGATTTGGTGGATCCAACGCACAAGGAACCAATAGCTTCTTTTTGGGATTTGGCTGCTTGTTCAGAAAAATCTTGAAGACAGACAAGAATGAAACAAGTTATTCTGTAAGTAACAGCACTCATAAAACCTGTTTTCTTACAGATTTATTCTCTTAGTCTCACAGGTTGTCCTGTTCTCTAATCCTCTTTGACATGCCTGCTGAACAAGAGAAAGTGTGTATTATAGCCAGTCCACAATGATACTTATGCTGACTGACCAGCTACTGCCAAACAGATCTGTAACATGAAACAGCCATGTTTCAAGTGATGTCAGTCTGGTTCTCTCTCCTATCCAGCAGCCAATTTTCATGAAATCAGAAGGAACTTAACGATCCTTGAGACTTCCACTTTTCTTTCCATCACAGCTGAAAGTTCCTAGCACATTCAGAATATACTGAAGTAGCAACAAGTGATAGAGTAAAACTACACACTAGTAACAGCAGGTTAAACACAACTGTTGAATAAATAATGAATAAAGTAAAAGTATCTTATTCCCACTTACCGTTCTACACTGATCTATTTTTCCTGATAAAATCTTCAAACCCTCCAGCACTATCAGACCAGCTATTACTGCATTAGTAGTAGCTATAGCTGGGATAATATTTCCTGCCATTGCTGCAAAATAAGCAAGAGTATGCAGATTTTTAACAGCAAATGAAAACTAGAAGTTTAGATTATTATTTAAAGAAAACAATGTTATATTTTATTCTTACACTTAATATCAAATCTGCTCTTCATATTCATACTGAAAACGTGCATCCTGAGGTTCGCAGCAGAAGTGACAAAATCCATTGCAGAAGGGTCATCCTGACAAGAAGTTAACATAAAAAGTATTTAAAGATCAGATTACACATTGGGAAAAGTTTACAACACATGGTTCCTAAAATCACTACCTTAAAAACAGAAAGTTAAAAAAAAAAGTCTGTACAATATTCCACTTCAAAGTTCATGCACTTCCTCTTTCAAATGGTATGTTTAGACAGAGCAGTAATACTTTAAACACACATTTAGAAATTTTATTTAGTATTTTAGTACTACATTAGTATATTAATATTAATAAAATGCCTTGTATGTTCAAAATAATGTCTAAATACTAAGCCTTACAACGTTTCACATTTAGTTTCAAAAACCCGTGTTTTAGAAACAAGAAGTACTTTTTAATAACTGCTGTAATACCATTTTACTATTTTGTCAACCCCCTATATTTACACGCTATTTTTCTACTTATGCCAGGTGACAACTGATTACAGGAAGATCACAGTCTCTGGTACTAAAGGATAATTCTTTTGATTCTTGTTTTTCTGCAGCAAAACTTTTAATACATCACATACCTACTCAGAGCTAATTAGGTCCAACTCAGCAGAACTCTAGCTAAAAACCACTGTATAAGGGCAAGTTTTAGAGACAGCTAGAGCAAAGGAAAAATGAACTAGCATTAAAATATTTTCAAAACGAAAATATGGCAACTACTTCTGAATTTGTGCTTTTTAAAGTTGGTGAATTGTTATTTTACATCACAATACTTAATACTCACATTCAGTGAAATATAAAGCATCTATAGTATGTATATGTTTACTTATGGAAAGTGCTTTCAGTGATGTGTCAGCCATTTTTGTTCTTAGTAGTACTATTTTGGAATTAAACTTAATGAGTCCAACATTTGTATTATGTATGTAGAATATAACTGTTTCTTATGAATTTGGTAAACTAACCTTATCCCATATAAGCTCTGCTCCATCACCTTTCTCAGCCAGGTGAAGTCTCAGGGTTTCAACACTCTTTGAAAATAAGTGTGCATAGCTCTTGACATCGAGAACTTGTTGATCTTTCAAAACTGAGGAGGATTCATTTTGTTGGTCAGATACGTTTTTCTCTTTGGGAAAAGAAAAAAATGAGGATGAGATGAGGAATATTTAGAAATTCCACAGAAGTTCTCTCAAAGAGCTAAGAATTTGCCATTTTAGCAAAATTAAATATTTCCTAAGTGGAAGAACAGTGTCATTAAACAACAGTTGCCCCAAGATTTAACAAAAAAAAAACCCTCTGCATTTTAAACTGCAACTAATAGCTATATTGTATCATATCAATAAATGTGCACAAATTATAGCAAATGTAAATTTTCAGCAGAAGTCAGCTTTTAGAGGTAAATTTATCAGTGTGTGCGATAAGGTCTCATAGAATAAATTGGCATTTAATTTTGTGAAATTTAAATTTTCTATGACTGATACTGAGTATCTGAAATAACAATTCCAAAACATTTTTTAGAAAAAATGTTTTCTATATTGAGAAAAACTACAAATCTTCAGGAGACATGAATAAGTAATCTGTTCAGTATCAGTACTCAACTGTGACAGTGAGAAAATGTACATGTCACAGAGATGCATTAACAAACTGGAGGTGTGACTTACAAATATACACTAGGAGGAGGAACAATTACCTTGATTTTGTACTTCAGCCCAGTCCAGTGGCACTGGAGGCTTTCTTTTCCTCCACAGCTTATCCATGGTCAGCAGATATCTAATGTCATCTTTGAAAAGCTAGGAAACATTTAAAAAAAAATAAAATGAAAGAGATTAAAAATAAAGTATATCTTTTTTCTCCTCTGAAACTGAAAAATCAGCATTAGATTTCAGTTTTTGCTTTTCTCCTTGAAAATATTTTCAACCATATATATAAAATCAAACTCCACAGACAAAAAACAACACAGATTTGAAAAACTTCTTATTCCCCATTCTTTAACATTTACCGCAGAAAGCAGACAGCTCTCATTAATCTGGGGGGCAGTAAAATCAAGAAACAGTAGTCCAAACAGTGGGTCCATGTGCCTAGTGAAGCCACCACTACAGCAATTCATATACTCTCCCTAAGATACTCTTACCTACATGCCAATTTATTTTCCAAGGTAAATTATTACTACCTATCAACACTACATTCTATACTAATTTCCTCTAATTATCACTTTTAGCAACTATTTAGCAGGAAAACTCCTAAAACAGTTTGTATTTTCTTATACCAGCATCTGATTATATACAGGGCATGAATGATCGCTTTCTGGTCCTGAGACTGGTTCTGATTAGGCCTAGTGAAACTCCTACAGAATTCAACATTTTACCTTCTCATATTAAAAGTAATTTGAATGATTCTTTTTTTTCTGTACAACATGGACAAGCTGCTGAAGTTGTCCGTATAGAACAGATGGAATGCCATAAAACAAGCAAATGTTGCAAAAGACCAACACAACAGCAAAATTGGTGGAAATCATAACATAGTTACATGATTGATGGCTAGTATTAAGTGTTCAAACTGGGTTTTGACTTAACTTTAAAGCATCTCATACACTTCAAATAAAGACATTTAGCAGGGGTAAAAAAAGATACCTTAGTAAAAAGCTTAACTGGATCGTATCCAGTTGATTTAGCCCACTCCTTAGTTGAAACACGTTTAATCTCACCATCTTCATTGGATGCTCGTGCTCTGGCTTCTGCTTCTGCTGGCTCCCCTATTAACAAAGTGTTAACAAAATACGTTATTTANAAAACTTATTTAAAAAAAAAAAAAAAAAAAAAAAGGAAAATCACATCCAAATATTTCCCTTTGTGTCAATAACCAAAATTATTCAGGGACCATAAAATGCCTTCACTGTTCCCAGTAAAAGCTAGATTAGACACAGTACAACTGTTCCTGTTTGTTTCTATAACTACAGTCCACTAGCTTAACTTACTGCCACCCAATTCACTGGTAGAAACAATGAGTAATTGTTTCCTCTTAATTTTCTCCACATTATGTTGTGATTTCATAAATCTCTAATCATCCCCTTTTAGTAGTCTCTGTTCTTGGCTGACGAGTCTTGGTCTGGTTAGAGCTTCACGACAGAGAATCAGGTTCCTACCTATGGTCACCCCTATCCGGAAAAATTCCATCCATAGAGATGCTATTAATTTTCTGTTTCTTTCCCAGTCACGTCCAACAACTGCTATTTTGATTACTAGTAAGCAGCAGGCTGATGTTTTCAAACAACTATTAAAATCTTGACTGAATGAGAAAATCAACTCAGAGACCATCACTTTATATGTAAATTTGTGAATGTTCCCCCCTTCACCAGTGCATCATTTCATATTTATCTAAATCAAAATCTACCTAGCGTTTCATTGCCTAGTTGTTCTGAATTGTGAAGCTTTCTGCTACTTTTAATGCTTAGCCATCATCTTTATTGTTCTGAGTGAGCTTGCTTAATCACGTACGCTGAACAGCACTGGTTCCAGCCCCAGTCTGAGACTCCTCTAATCACCATTTATCTCTATCATTTAAGTAGTTTATCCACTTCATGATCTCATCCTTTTTTTGCTCATGACATCTTAGCTCCTTCAGGTTCCTCACAGATGGTGCCCCCTGCAGATTCAAAATAGAGTAAACCAGATACTGCTTGTCCACAGGTTTGCCAATGCCTTCCAAGGACCTGAATAGTCATGCATGACACAACTTCCCTCTACAAGGTTGCATTGACTCTTCCTTGACACATCACCTATGTCCACCAATTCTAACTGAGAAGCGTGGCGTGTCAGCTAGGGAGTGGCACGGCAGTTCGTGCAGGGAGGGTGCTGAAGCTTTGCCAGCTCAGCCAGGGAGTGATGGTATCCACCCAGCAGAAGGCCATGGCCTCTCTCAGCTCTGCACCCACCACAACTGATGCAGCTTCCAAGGCAGTGCTAGATTAACAGTTGGACTTGATGACCTTAGAGGTCTCTTCCAACCTAAATGATTCTGTAACTCTATTCAGCATTATAGCAACTGACAGCTTGCTCACCACAGATACAAGGCCTCTCGCTAATTTGCTCACTACAGCTCAAGCCTTCCTACAATTGCCTTGATATCCTTCTTCAAGTAACCATCCAGCATTATGTCTGCTACCTTCGAGTACTCCAGCTGTTGTTGTTTTAAGTGAGTTTATGTGCCACCCTCCTAAGAATTCGCTATTCATTCGGGGCTTCCTGTAGGAACAACCTGTTAGGTGAATGCTATCTGATAAACAGAAAATCTGAAGAATCTGAGGCTCCTCTAAGCTCCCTCTTCCAAGTCCACCATTCAAAAGGATCCAAAAGGAGAAGTGGCAAAGATGCTTATTCACCTTTACAGTAACTACAGTTACTGTCCATACTAAAAAAGAATAGCTACAAAAACATTACTCAAAATGGGCACATTTCCTATGCAGATGAATGTGGAAGTGTTTCAAGCTAGAAGAGTTCAAACATGATCCCTCTGTTTCTCAATTTGGCAATCCCTCAGCTAGGAGTGGAAAATGCAGAGTGACTACAAATATCACTCAGTTTTCAGTCCTTGGTTCAGAAGGCAAGCCTCCCAGCTGCAGGGAAAGAAGTACTCCAAATCCAAATATACCTGAAAAAATGCCACCCTGTGAAGATCAGTAATGTTTAATTTTCACTTCAAATTCACTCTTCAGTTCTCTGAGCACATGGGGAAGACAGTTTGCTCCAGAGGGAACAGGAGTCTCTGAATATATATAAGCCTATTCATCTAAATCATTTATCATACGCCTGGATGTATTAACTGGAATTTCATGATTATCAAGTGTATTTACTGTGTTCCTCACAGCTGCTCTACCCACACTCTCCCTGAAGACAACTAGTGCGTGACAGTGACCTATCTTACGTTGTGTTAAAAGGTTTTTACAACAGCTGAAATAATCACTTCATTAATGTTTTAAGCTGCCCATAAGGGCTACAGTTCTGACAACTGAAATTATTAAAACACTGGCATTCTGAAGAGTGTTTTTTCGCACACTGGCCACACAAAGACCTCTGGTATACACTGTGCATCAAGTTTACTAAAAAAAAACACTGAAATTGCTTCAGACTTTTAATAAGTGGTAGTACGAGGGAACTAAATTATGTATAGTGTACACAACACACCCTAAATTCATGTTGTCCATGGGCACTATAAGTGGAATCCTGGTAGAAGAAAATGGGGTTGAAATGTAACTTTAAGAAATGGACAGAAGTGAGTCAATCTCTGACATAGAACATTTTAGCAATAGGGTAAGTTACCAGTTTATATCACACTTACAGGCAGCTTCAGGATCAGCTCTGTCAGGAGAGACTTCTTGATCAGCGTCTTCTTCTCCAAACAACTGGCTATATAATAATTAAGAACAACAATACAACATTAGATTTTCATCATGTCTGGTTAAAGACTGAAGTATTTGCTAACTGACATATACCCACTTTAGAATTCTTGCTATACATTGCTTTTTAAATTGTTGGAACTGATCACATGCAGACTTAACACTGACAACACAAAAAGTCCAATACAAAAATGAATGTAGTAAAACAGATCTATATAACTCACTCAACAGTTCATCTATTTCCATGATCCTTGTAACCTTTACATATGTTAATACAGTTGTTGCACTGAAAAATGTGTTAACTTCCATATAAAAGTGAAGGATAAAGTATCCTCAGCCTACACTGCTCTGCCAAACATCTCTGCCAGATTTTCTGTGATATCAGAACAAGGCATAAGTACTAACTGACATGCTATCTTTGTATTTAAAAAAAAAAAAAAAAAAAGTCAAGGAACTGGAGGTTTTCACTATCATCCACATTCATTTTCAAATTGTGTCCTTTTTATTTCTCAATCTGTAGGTTTTGAAACCTACAGTTTTTAAAAAAAAGTGTCACAGTACATATTTTGAAAAAAAAAGATAAAAAGATAAAAAAGACTTACTTAAACAAATACTTGGCCCACACAATGCAATGGATAGGTTCCGATGGCGTATTTCGGATTGTGCAGCCTGGAAAAGTCTTCTGAGTTGGTTTAGGATGACATTCATAACATTCTGTCACTCCCTGTTGAAAAGTGAAATATTTACTTGTCGCACTGCAAAGGCTACTGATAGTATATGCTATTATCAGATGAACTGTAACTTTATCTCAGAACATCCAACTCCCTGTTGTCTAAAATAGCCAATGATTTAAACTCGAAACGACAAGAGTAACACACAACCTAACCTTTTTAATAACTGTTACTTGTCCAAGGTAGCCTGCAGTTCCACTCTCTATAAGAGGAACATCAGCAGCCAGACACATCCTGTTCACATGGTTACGGGCAGCTGCAAAGCAAGAGGTTTTAAAGAAAAATGTGAATAATTAGGAAAAAGTTTGACTTCTCCAAACTCAAACTAGCCTCCTATGCACATATTTACCTTGAATCTGCCTTATTTCGCTACAGAGAGCACTATGCCTTTTTCACAAAGCCAATTTTCCAATTAAAATATACTGGCACTATTAAATACAGTAAACAATTGAATAAAGTTATATATGTACACACAATACCCATCAGTTCCCATAAAGTGGTAACACAGCAGCTAATGTTTACTTACAAAGCACTTGTAAAAGCCCTGACTATGCTTTCAACTTTCTAGTGAAGCGCAGAATTATTAGTCAGACTATAGCTGGGTTAAGAGGATACTTGTTATTTAACTGACATTGCTTAAGTACTATTAGAATAACACATTAAAGTTCTGTTCCTGTGAACAAGCAACAGTATTTTCATCTCCAATACAAAATCATAGTGAAAATTTCACCTCTGTTATCCAGAGCATTCATAACCAACGTAAACTGGCGGAAGAACTCTACGTTATAGTCAGGGCTACAGAAAAGAAAAACAATATTCAAAATGGCACATCAAAGTTGCTGGTTATTATGCCACAACAGAAACTACACACATGGAAAAGGCAGACTGATGTTCATGTATAAATTATACATACTATAAATTTACTGCTAGCCTTTAACTATTCCATTTGTCTTCTGCCCATTTTAAAGCTGCGTAAAAGCATGAATTTTATGCCACTGGAAGGAAGCTTTTCCAATTATTATTACTATGACCGATGAAACAGGCAGACAACAGAAAAGTGTTTATACTGCTCTGACCTAATGAGTAAATTGGTTGAGCTCTGATAACTGACCTTAAACACCATCAGCTGAGGGTAAAATGTGCATACTGTAATTACCACAGCTCATCAGACTGTTGATAATTCATTACAGTGTGATAGCTCAATTGGTTTTGATTGTGCCTCCATACCCTTAGGAGCCAAGATGAGGGATTTTAAACTCTTGACACTTTAGTATCTTCACATTGCATTTTTCTGACTTAAAGAAGGCAGAGGCAAAGAAGACAGAGTAGCAAGGAAGCAGCATTAATGGTTTTACAGTTTCAGGAGAAGGATGCAATGAGCCAATGCTTCAGTGGCTAATAGAAACAACAGGGTTTAAACCTTAATATTACAGAATATGACTTTAAAGAAAAATGGACAAATATACATTTAAGCATGGGAAATAGCTAATGAAAATCCACATGATCTTGTACTTTACTAATTTGTTATGGATCACAAAGACTAGATTTTAACAATTTAGAGTATATATAAAGTTACCTATACACACACAAAGAACTTTTTTGTTATTTTAAATCATAGACTCAACATTCACATTTGTTTTCATCTAATTATTGCTCATGACATCAGGGCATCCTTAAAGTGTAGAATCTTATGTAGTAAATGTTGCTAATAAAGTGAAATTTAGACACAGGCAAATGACTACAGAAATCGGAGCTTAAGAAAATTCATGCAAAATTCACACTCCTACTCAGGTGCATGGTAGTCTCATATTTAAAGCTATTTCTTTGTATTGCAGAAGCTTTGTAAAGTGTCTTAAAGCACACCATTGCAGCATTTAAATAACAGTATTTGCAAATCAAAACATGTAATTAGAGCTTAAAAACAAACATACTTCATGATGCTATCATGGTAAGCTATAATATTAGCTTCTGGATAAAACTGTAACACGCTTTCCTTGGCAACCTAGAAATAAAAAAAACAAAACAAAAACAAAAACAACACTTATTATTTCTTCCTTCTTTCTCAAGAGAGACTCAATACCAGTTGAGTATTGAGTAAATTGACTACCTTACAGATTTTAATACTTTTAAATGCAATGTTACAGACAGCCATGAGCAACCAACCAACACTTACCTCTTAATAGAATAAACAAAATTGTGACATGTTTCTAACAATGTCCATAAAATAATACCCAATAAGTAAGACTCGAGCTTTGACTTTTTCCTCACCTGTGATTTTGATCTTCCAACATGTTTCTTTTGAAACAAAAACTGCCTGTTGAGATTGCTGACATCAATAGTATCCAAATCAATCTATAAACACACAAAAGGCAGCCATTTCACTTTTACAGAAATAAAAGGAACAAAATCATTAATAGATTTTGAAACAAATGTGATAGACCAAAACACATCCACTTTACAGAACCCTTTTCAGACCTGCATATAGTTATTACATGTGCTCTACAGCAACTCTAAAGGCACAATGATCAGTTAATCATTTTCAGGAATACATTCATTTTAAATAATTATTAACAATGGAATTACATCTCAAAAATAAAGAACTTTATGACAACAAACTTTCTTCAGAAAGAGTCCTTACTATACTGCACATAAATTCTGAGATACGTAGGCAGACTATTTAGTAGAAAGTCAATAACTGATTCTCCTATTTACTGTAGGGCAAAGATTTTAGTGAGAATTCATCAGGAGCACAGCGTACAACCTCATGGGAAATGGTGGAGGATGCAGTCAGGCCCCACATGGGACTAGCTACCCTGAACGACGGCTCTGTACCGTGCTTCCCCAAGGTCCAGGAAAGGCTACCCAGAAAACTAATTAGTACTTTATATTTGAACATGGCTTTGAGCAACTGAAACAGTAAACTGAGAGCTGCATTGTCATCTAATTCATACACTGTGGGGCAAGCTTTTACTGTTTGACACCAGGACCCACTGCTTAAGTGCATATTAAAAAATTATGAAGTTCACTTTCAAAAAAAAAATCCGGTCATGCAATCAAGATGTTTAAAAAACATACACAACATGATTCATGATGTACAACCTGAAAGTATGCCAGCACCTTAATTCCCCTAAGAGCCATGTTTTTACTCATAAATATATGCACGTAAACATCGTAATTGCAAACATCTTTGCCCCCCACCACAAGAATTAAGATTTAAACAGAACATTGAGAAGATTTATTCCTATCTTTGTTGCCACTACTTTTCCTTTACACTCATGTTAGAACTTTTCTCGTGCCTCTAACATGTTTAAATAGAAGTGGGGAGGGAGGCAATTTTTCTGAGCCTCAGAGACGTTTCGCCCAAACTCCCATCGGTAACGCTGACACGCTCAGCGCAGTAACACTTCCAGCTCTGTGGAGAGTACTCTAAGACAGAGCGTACAGCAGGAGGTTTAAGCATGACCTGCTGAGGGTGTTCTCATGTGCATTTAATTTTGTGAACCAAACTTGAGTAACAAAAAAAAGTATGCCACATGCTTCTCATTGAGGACCTTTTGCACCCAAGATCCAAGTTCCAAGATTAAACTTCCTGTTGTCTTAAGGAAGTATTTTTAATTTAAGGACTAAAAAGTAATGTACTAAGCTCCAAGAGCTGAAGAGTTTTACTTAAACACTACATAAAAGCACCTGTGGATACCAAGCAAACAGAAAATATACACTGTTTCAGAAATGCACGAGGAGGTACAGGCTGTTAATCTTTATTACCCATAGTACCCTCATAACCAACTGTTACGGTCTTGCATCTTTTAACTAGAAGGACATTTGCCAGAAAACACACTTCTGTCTCCTCTTCTTTCTTGTAAGACTGAGTCAGAAAGCTTGCTTAGTCTAAAGCCACAAAGTTTGAGAACTTTGAGTGAAACTGATTAAGTGCATAATTCCGTTAAAACTTCCACTCCACAGAAAGTCTTTAGCACTTCAACTGGGGATGACAAGTGACATAATCTACAGCTGAAAACTGATCTTGAACAGTGCCGCCAAGACCAAAAAAGCAAAGGAAAATTTTCTCTGAAAAGAATACTTGAGACCATTAGGCCCCAACCAAGACTACAGTTTAGCTAAGAATGATCAGAATTTGACAGTTCTTGCATTACAACAACTTTACCCTGCTCCCATTTTTGTAAGTTAGAAGCAAAATACCTCAGAACTTACTAAGAATACATATTCTTGTTCTTAATTCAGGCTTGGATTTTGACTAATTTTGTTCTGGATTCATGAGAAGAAAGACACTACCTTTCAACAAAGTATACGTAGTTAAGTTACACGTCTCTGAGGTGTTTGGTGTTCAAAACTGTATTTCTTTCTAGTATTAATGTTTTGTTAAAAAATCTTTCACAGTTTACTTATAAAAATAAAAAGCATGTTCAGGTTTTTGAGTTTATTGGTCTGTAATAATGAAGAAAAAAACCCAACAGTATCATGAACACTGACAAAAGCAATTTCTTCTAATGATAGCAAATGTCCTCTTTGCACAACAACTCTATTTTTGCTCTCACCTTGTCTTTTGCCCATCCACTCCATATGTTATCAAAATGTTACTCTCTTGCATAAAACACTGCCAGTAATATTTTTAAATTAAGATGGCCCTGATCCAACAGATACTTAAGTTAATGGAATCCAACCAAGTCAGACTTGAAAGACAATGCAAAAAAATCAAACTAAAATAAGGGAAACAATAAGCATACCCCAATGAGATTTATGTTTAATGACTAACTGGAAAATCAGGAGATGCTAAACTCTATTCTAATAGACTGCAGGAGCACACAAATGACACAGTAAGGTAGATAAAAAAAAAAAAGGAGAAAAAAAACAGTGCAGTAATTGCAGGCTTCTGCTCTTCTTCATATGTTTAGTTCACCCATATAACGTTAAAATTTGATAGGCTCTCACTGGCAGACTGAAATCAAATGGATGATGTGGAATTACACTTCGGCACATCGTACAAATCTTAAAATAAAAAAATCAGTAAAGAGACCTGAGTTGTACGAATAACAAGGCAAAACAGTAGCTGGACTCTTCTACAAGGTGATGTAGTTTTAGAGAAAAGCTGACTCTAATAAGCTCAGCTCAACAAGTCTTCATGCAGAAACAAGCTTCTTACAACCCGTCATACTAAAGTCTCAAAAGTGACTCCTGGCAAAGCACAGAAAAGTAAAACTGTATTCCACAAAACAGACTTGCACTCCAGCTGAATTTGTACTCCCATGACTTCTTAACACGAAGTCGTGAAAATGCTTTTTGTAACTACTACAAGAATTGAGTAGAGGACGGGAAACCGGGTAATTTCATTAGCACCCTTTCAGTTCTGCCCCTCCTATGCTCGGAGATTAGCACCAGGAAGCAAAAGCGAAAGCAGCAGCCCGCGGGAAGCCACCGCGACCGGACTTCTCAGACTGACAGTTTTACGGCTCAGTACCTAAAAATACAGTTCCCCTCCCACTGTTTTGTTTTTCGCTGCAACCCATCACCAGGCCATCGTCCTCGATACCAGCAAAGGCCGCGTAAAGCGGAACCGAGGCTTCCACGAGCGATGGCCGGGCAGCAAACACGGCACGCTGCCGCTTCCCAGGGGCTCCCACCCGCGGGGCCTGCCAGAGGCGCAGCCGCTGCCCCGGGCGGATGGCCCGGCGGGGAACGCGGGCTCGGGGCGGCCCGCAGGGGGACAACCCCGCCGTCCGAGGCGGCGTTGGAGCGGATGGCGCCCGCAGGCCGCGGCCCCTTTGTGCCGGAGCCCGTCCCCCGGCGGCGGCG